>APFE031703609.1:0-266894 GCA_000404065.3 Pinus taeda | reverse complement strand
ATGATATTTTTAGAACTTTCTATTTTTAGCAGTTTCACCTCTCACCCAATGTGGCCAATGACCTCACTGGCCAAACTGTTATTTTTAGCAGGTATATTTTTAGCACATTCTAAATTTAACATTTCTTGTTGCACATTTTTCAACACTCCCTCTCAACAAGAAAGGCTTTCTCTCGAACCTGATCCTGTAACTCTGGAATGTTCTACATGCAACACATCTACCCGGTCCACTTGCTCCAACAACACTTGGAACAAAAACACTCCCAACTGACCAGTATGTTGGGCTAGGAACATACTTTGATGTTGAAGCTCTACCTGCTGCTGACAAGTGTTCCCTCTCTGACATCTGCGCTACTGCAACATCTCCATGCATCTCGCACCATTACACACCTCTCTATGCCACCTAGCACTATGCAAAACACTTGTGCCTCTCGCATTGCTGCAGCCTGCTAGCTATGCACTGTCCTGGGATTCCCTGCACTGTTTCTGTGTTTGCTGCTCCATCCGCATCTGTCTCTACCCAATCAATCAGTTCCTGCTACTCCGCATCGGGGCTCTTATAGCAAGGTCTCATCCAAGAGCTTGGGCACCTCAAGGATCCTGCCCCTTTTCCTTGGGACGATCACTCTATGTCGCCCCACCTCCTACCTGGAGGTATGGCTGCATGTGATCCCTCGCCCACCTGGCCCAAAGTTTCCCCCTATTGGAGGTCTCTAAATGAGTAGATGTCTCTACTCGATCTCCACTCAGATTCCCCTGTTGTGGCTACTCCTTCTAGCGGTACATGTTGAGAGGTAATAAACTCTCCCTCTCAATCACCAAGTCTCTAACCTTTGTCTTGCTCCTCAAGGTTTTGCATGCATCTTGTACCTCAAGTGAATAAAGGTTCTTAGCTAGCACACCAATCTATTTCTACTTTCCCACCGTCACGAAATTTTCTAGAAAAGGAGCTGATTTTAAATCAGCGATATCTCCCTCATCTGAACTCCGATTCCGCCGATTTTTTTTTATTATTTTGGGTATTTTTCCTCAAGGAATCCAAATCTGCTATTTATTTTTGAAAATTTTGTACATATATTTTCAGATATGTTCTGCAAACGCTCGGCCTAAAACTCAAAACTTTGAAATCTCCTCTCAGTATACTGTTCTCTCCTTGATCACCTATGCTCTGATACCATGTAGAATTTTGTAGAATTTTTCTACACATCAGCTAGCTCTGATACCATGTAGAATTTTTCTACAAATCAGCTAGCTCTAATACCATGTAGAATTTTCCCAGCTGTAGATCACCTGGTAATGCAATGTACTAAAGCAAAACACTTGATCTACTTCTACAAACAATTTAGCAGAAGCTTAATCAACCATGAGTAACATCAATAAGAACACATATAACTAATAAGAAGGAATCAATCACACATAACACAGAAGAATTTACCCAGAGAAAGCACCTGCCTAAAACCCCATCTCTGTATTATCATACAAGTGGAAATATAGTCTGGATTACACAAAGCCTTAGCTCAGAAGCTATCCAGCTTTCAGTACAATCCCTCTGTTGCTCATAGATAGTCAAAGGCTTCTCACAAGCCTTCTCCTCTACCCTCCAAGCCTCCTATTTCCCTGTGTAGTTTTCTTGAGGTCCAGCGCTGCCACATGTGTTAATTGGCCTCTTCACACACTCACTAACCTCTGATCTACTGCACAAACCTGAAGGAGATAAATCCTCATAATGGATGAGCTTCCTTTATAGGAAAAATATTCATCCAACTGATAGTACATTGTACCACATTTGATCTCAACTGGGTCTCTAACAGAACTGACATGCATCAGTTATCCATGAGTGAATCCTCAGTTATCTAAAATAATAGTTTTCACATGCATGCAAGCATTAACAAACTATATTTTATTATTCTAACAACTTGTTAAAATAATCTAATTGGACTTGACTAGTTAGAACTAAGTCAACTGATTCTATCATTATAGAACTCATACTTATTCCCTCAATCAGTGGGACAACTCATGTGCATGCTCACAAAGACTTCAAATTCGAATTTCCTTAACTAATTAACTCAACTGAATTAATTAATTAATATTTCCAACTGCTGTTAAGACCAAGATTAATTTTGCTTCCTATAGATAGACTAGGGACTACTATAAATAGGAAGGGACCCAGAATGCTATTTTTAGAACTTTTTATTTTTATTAGTTTCACCTCTCACCCAATGTGGCCAATGACCTCACTGGAAAAACTGCTATTTTTAGACATGCTATTTTTAGTAGGTCTATTTTTAGCACATTCTAAATTTAACATTTCTTGTTGCACATTTTTCAACATTCCTCACGCAGGCAGCATAAACGAAAGAACACCAAACAGAGGTATAATAGTTCTGTTAATTCGAATGATTTTCATGATGGAAAACAAAACGTGGACTTGAATAACGTGTTAAGGAAAATTTTTCCATGCACCATTTTCATTTAATCTAACCATTGTGTAGATAATTGTGATAAGAGGAAAGCAATCATCGAGAAGATGTCTATGTCTATTGGAATTGAGACCGAAAGGAGAAAATACCATCCAAAGATAAAGGCAAGTGAGCCAAGAGGAGCTCAAAAGAACTTTTGTACTCACTGCAATATTAGTTGGCATTGGGTCGAGAAGTGTTGGAAATCGTTTCCACATCTTCATCTTGGTAAGGGAAAGCAAATCATGCAAGCATTAGAAGAGGAAGCGACAACATAAAAAAGTGGTGCAAGATGCAACCATCCCTAAAGCAACTTTAGAAGAAGAGAAAGTTCAAATAGAGGGTTCATTCACCTGGTTGGGTAAGAAATGGGCGGACTATTTGTTGAGTTGAAGTCTGTAAGTTTCTATTTTGCGTAGTTTCATATCCCCATGGTTGGGTAATTTGTAAAATTGATGTTCATAAATAAATCACTTATATGAAATAATGTTTTTCTTTAAGCATTACAATTCTAGTTTGGCTATTGATAGTCAATTTGAATGGATAAATTTGGGATTCAATTCCATTCCATTTTGTAAAAGGAATTTTAAGACTGTTGCATGAGTACTTGCAACACATTTAATATGTTCCAAATGTGTGTAGTGCTCGAGTTATACGAGTATTCACTATGTGAAGCTTTTTTTGGGTTCATTTGACAATGTCTTTTAGGATCTTATCCTTGATAAGGATTTTGTAAATAATCTTCTTGGAATTCTTCTTGGGAAGGATGTTGCTATGGATGGCCATAGTGACATGGATAGGTCAAGAAGAACATAAGACTTGAATCTTTGGTTGCATAGCGAAACATGTAATTTGCAAGATATTGTACTACAGGTTTGTAGGGGATGCATGTATCAGCTCATCGCATATGGATTCGAAGAACAAAGGTGAACTAGAAGGAAGAATGACATGTAGGATACTTACGGTGTAGATAAAGTACAAAGAAGTTGCATATTATTTAATGCTTTTGGAGACCACAAGATTTTTAGTGGGGAAGATTGATCAGGAGCTCAAAATTTGTCAAAGTTTCAAAGTGTCATAATTTTGATAAGTTTAGATTGAGACTGAAGAGCTCATCATTCTGAATCCAATGGTGCAAACGACACTCAAATCCGAGCTCGTATGCAGAAGTGAGATTCGGTCAAATTTTAGGGTTGAATTGATGACATGGTAGGATTGGGATGATGTGGAAAAGGTCCTAGCCAATCGGGAGGCACCAAGTGGTAGCCCTCCACTGGCCCTCGCAAATCAAAAATCGCAGCGATAGACATTTCGGGTTAAATAATCAGCCCCCCGACACAATGCTGGTTGCGATGTGATGCAATCCCAATAGCACATCGCAGGTTAATGATAATTGGCCCCCAGTTCAAGCATGGAGTGCGATGCGATCGCATATTGCAATCGCATCGGCCACATGTTATTGGCCCTGAACTAGGCGAAGTTGAGTCCTGATGTGATAATGCCAATGTGATAGCATCGATTGTGATGAGCGGGATGCTCCGTACACGATATCTATCCAGAGTTGCAGTTAATAATCCGACAAGTCCACCTTATTGCCAAATCATATGTTTTATATGTTAAGTCATGTCTATGACCTATGGCACAACCGATTGCGATATACGACAAACTGCAGGACCATCATCGTAACCACCGAACCTGACTGCAAGTGTGACCACTCAGCCATTAATTGCAAGATTGGTGGGATTGATGGTGGAATTGCTGTTTGCGGCAGAACTGCTAGTTTTATCTACGATTAATGAATTTAACTAGTAATAAGCTAGATTTGGAGGAGGAAATTGTGATGAGACTGGCAGAAGTCATAACTAAGGCAATTTTCGACCAAATGGGATGAAAAAAGAGGCTAGATAGCCATTTTTTGGCATTTTGAACTCATTGAAACAGGTTTCAAAGTCAAAGGAGCACTTTTGGATAGGATTTTTGCAAAGTGAAGCCTATGGATGCCATGGTCAACCAGAGCGTTGATTCAGTTTATGGAGGATTTCCAAGATGGAGAAAACCTTGTAAGGGTTTTCAAGCCTCCATATGTTTTCCGTAGTAAACATTACAACAATGTTGTCGCTGCATTTCTTTGTTTGCTCTATATGTTTATGGAGCAAGAGACTTGTTTAAGTGCTTCAAGTAGATTGTTGTACTTGTTTATACTCTTGGAAGTTAGAGTATAGGGTCTTGATTTGAGAGCCCTTAGCTATTGATTGTTTCATGACTAACTATAGGTTGTCATATGTTTAGAGTGAGAATTATTTGTAGAATATTGTTTCCTTGAAGGGGAAACTAGCCACTCTTTTTGCCAACACATTTATGTACTCTTTATCTGAAGAATTGTGAGCATAATCAAAAGGGGTTAAGCCTTTAGAGTTGATCCAAGGAGATGTAGCCCAGGAGGGGTGAACTCCTTTATCAATGGTTGGTGTATTATTGTTTGATGCATGCTTCCATTAAGTGTTTTGGCTTCATGTTTTAAGTTTTCTTCATGAAACTATTTTTAAGCAAAAACACATAAAACTCATCCTTTTACTTGCTATTTTGGAGTACAACCTCAAGCACATTTTTATATTCTGATGAGGGGAATTAGCATAGCATAACTAATCTGCCCCAATTCAGATTATTAAGTGAGATGCATGGGGGTTATAGCACACAAAGGGGAAAAGGAAGTGTGTCCATTAGAATATTTTAATAGTACGTAGCCTAAAAGGAACACACGAGCGTAATGAAATCACAAGTTGGAAGCGGAATAGTCCACAATCCAAAGTGATGGGTTAACACAATAGCACATCTTCAACAAGATTCACATAATTGCATACAAAATAGTTCATACACAAATGCGTAAGTTAAATAACATACATTTCTAAAGTAACTAGAATAGTCGAACTACAATAACAACATATGCATGAAAACATGTTGTCTCAATTATATTATTAAGTGGAAGTTCCATCCATACATACACCATTGATAGCCACTAGCCCTAATAGTGGAACATTAAGTCAACACCACCTTCTCCTCCAAAGAAATGTACTCGCTCTACGTTGTGGAGAAGCCACAACTCATCTCAATACTCTCCAAGCCTTCTCTAAGTTATGCCTAGCCAAAAGCTTGGCTCCCAAAAACCTTTACTATAAGTTATGAGGTTCTATATATAACAAAGGGTGGGGTGACCCTTGACATTCCCCTTTGACTCTTTGACTACCCTCATGACTCTTCACATTACATAGTGACTGTTCACATTCCACTAATGACACTTGGAATTTTATTTACAATATATTTATAAATAATCATACAATTTCCATGTATACCCATGTGGGAGAAAATAGGCTTAAGTCAGCCTAACAAGAAAAACATCATCACTCGGGTTCTTGGGGAAAGACCAACTCAACAACATCCTCTTGATTGCCTTCAGTGACGAACTGATACCAAGATTGGTACTGCGCTATTGTGTCCCTGTACTGTTTGGTGATGTATTTCTTGAAACATACTCTTTCCTCCATGGCTTTTGGGTATATGGTTCTGGAACCTTTGTCCAACTCATCTTGAAGCATACACAACATTGTTCTAAGTGTGGTTGTACCACCGATGTACTTCTATATGTTTTCTGCACTCAGCTGCAAGTTATTGTTGGTGGCCTCTTGCATCAACTATTCTATGTACTTGTCGACCTCCAGCAAAACTTGGTTCTTATTCATGGCTTGAGTGAGGGTTCTGATTGAAGGGATCCTATGTATCCTCACTATGACATCCAGACTCTTGAATAACCGTGCACAGGAAGCCTCAATGCTGGTGATGAGTGGAGGGAGTTGCTCATAATTCTGGATCAACATCTGAATCTGTGCTCTATCTAGTTCTACCTTCCGCTTCATTATCTTATGCAAGTAAAGTAGGGCTCCCTTGTACCTCATTGTCCATTATTGTACATGCGTAATAGCAGTGTGGATGTCTTTGAGAGTTTGGGCTATCTTTGCACACTACTATTGAAAACCATATAGATGGACAACCGCCTTGTGCACGGTGACAAATCTACCATATAGTTTCTGCATGGTGGTCTCAAGGGTTGATACTTCAACAAGTATTGCTTTTATCATCTCTGCCATAGAGGATCCTGCAGATTGTTCTATTTTATACCTGGCCTCTTGCAAGTCCTTTTCCATCCGATCATTCTATGCTATTAAGAACTTGAAGTTGAACTTGTGGCTTCTGCATAAGCCTTAGAAGAATTTGTCATGGCAACTAGATGTCTTCTAGCATCTGACACATTCACCCTTTCCTCTATGTGTGTAGGTGATGCGTGATCATCTGGGAGATTATTTCTTCATACATGTACAATCCTTTTCTGTGACTCATCAAATGATAAATTGTACACATCCATCACCAGATCATCATCAAGGAGAACAACCTCTCCTTGCTCACTCAACACTGGTTCTAATTCTGGAGGTGCAGAGATTGAGGTGTGATCTTGGATGTTCTTGGCATAAGGTCAATATCTTGGTCCTGTGGCTTCTGTTCCAACTCCATGTCTATTGCTTCAACCATCTGCTCAATCTGCTGATAAAGTTCCCTAAACTACACCTGCTCACCCTCTTCTTCATTTGATGGTTTCTCTGGCTCCTCAACCTGTATAGGCGCAGTTTTCTCTGTCGTTGCACCTTGCCTTTCCTCATGTTCCCATTTATGCTTCTCTTCCGTTTCTCTCCTCCTTCGCTCCTACTCTTCTTTCATCTTCTTTTTTGTTTCCTACAACTTTCTCTTTGCATCCTCCAACCTTTGCTTCTCTCTCTTCCTCCATTCTACTCTCCTTTCACGTTGTTGCCTCTTCGCCTCTATTTCCAAACCTCCTTTCTCAACAAGAGGATCTTCTCTAAACTTGTAGCTTTGCTCAACCTTTGGGTTCTTGTCGATCTTCCTCTTGCCTTTGTCCTATTCCAGTTTTCTACTCAATGTTGTTGTTGCTACTGCTTCCTATGGTGTTGTTGCCTACAGAGCTACTTTCCATTCTATAACCATGCTGATCGGTTCATTAAGCCTAGAGGAGTTGTAGCAATACCTCCAAGGGTCTTCCGTCAGCCAATGAAATGCCCTGTGGATCCATGGATAATACACCTTTGCACAGTGGTTCTTGCATATACAGTGGTGATAATATGGATTGAAAATCTTGGTGGTGAACTCAAACTTCTTCAAGTCCTCAGCCTTGACATCCACATCCTTCAAGATTCGGATCTCATACAATCCAATCCGCAAAGGAAGAGCAGGCCATGGCACCTTCGTCCTCCTGCATAGTCCTGCTAATAACCTTGTGGAGATGTGATATGAGACCTCTCGCATGACCAACTTATCCATGGAAAACCTTGGTAGAACATGCAAAGGCTTCTCTCCACCAAACATCCTGATGAAGGTGCCACTAAGTGAGGCATACCAATCTGCAATGTTAAGCAATGCCTGCATCACTTCTCGAGACATGCAAAGTGGATCCTGCTCAAAGATCATCTTGTAAACTAGGGTGGTGAAGTGGTCAGATAGCCTCGCCATGACTCCTTGGTAGTTTTACTCATAAAGTAACTTGCAATATATGTTCACAACATCATTTTATGGTGTCCATGTCCAACCTATGCCAGGAAACTGATGTTGGGCACATATTACGTCAAGAAGGTATGCAAACATATAGAATCTCACTTGCTCATCCTTAGGCGGATTGCGGGAATTAGTCATATGCACTTTCAGTTGAAGAGCCAACATATCTGACCAGTTGAATGACATTCCTTCATTTTCCAAGTGATCCAACACAACCACCCAACTCTGTAGAAAGGCCTTCATGCTCTCTTGACCGTACAAGTGACATGCAAAAATGATCAAGAGTTGGTAGGTCTTTCTAAGTGACTGAGTCTTGTAGACGTGATTGGGTGTCAACTTGAACTTTGATGACTCCTTTACCCAACACTTCATGCTGTCTCTAGTGTTCACATTGTTGTCAGGAGTAAAATAAGAGTACACCTATGTGGTTCACTTCCCGTGGTAAGTGATACATATGATGATAATTTTCCATCCTAAAGGTAGAAAGTTGTGTTCCACTAGCACTTCTCAATGTCATCGTCTTCGGATCAGTATGTGAGACAATCTAGTGAATGATTTCCACACATGGGAAGGTGGGTACCTGCATGAAACTATGTACAAGACTGACTTGTGGATGTTGACGTCGACCTTTCAATCTTCCAGATCTTCCTTGAAGCTACCTACAAATATGTCCTTTAGTTCCTGCCATGTAATCTTCATGTCCTTCTCTATGAACAATTGTGTGCCTGCATAGACTGGAAATTTTATTGACACATGTTCAAATACATCTCCAGTGCTACTCTCTACAGTATCCTTTGATCGAACTCTCTTGGAAACCATGTTTCCTATACTACTAAGAAGCTTGCCAACAACTTTTGTACTTAGAGACAGAGAGGAAACTCATGGCATGAAAATGTCAACTTAAAACAAAAAGCACTTGAAGGACTAATCATGAAACAAATTTGGAATTGTTGGGTAATATTGCATAAATCAAGGTCTTAGAGGCGAGGGACTGTTAGCTGGATCTATGCATTTCATAGTTCCAACTACCAGTGAGAAGTGATGATTAATGGAACTATGCAATGCACAGTCAAGTGTGGCTTGTGGATGACTGGAACCGCATAATGCATAATTCAATCTCGCTTTGATGTTGGCTGGGACTGCGCAATGCACAATCCTAGTGGGCAGGACTCTGGGACTATCTCTTGGAATTGCACAGTGCTTAGCTAGAGCCAGTCACTGGCAGCCTCTACACAATTCTTGGATCTAAGGCAGATCCTTGACATCCAAAAATGCGCATTCCATGCTGGGAAGAGCTAGATCTTGGCTAAGGCAACCCAAAAATACGCAAGGGAAACTTGAAAATGAGCATATCTGAGTGCATGACCGAAGGATGGTGAAAACCTGAGTGAATGGTGATGCATGCAATTAAAAAAAATGCAGGAATCAGATAAACAAAAGAACAACAAAGCTTGTGGGGAGAATTGTTGCAACGATGATTGTTAGTGCAAAAATTGGGTTATGCATGTGACGCTTAGGAGAGGTAATGACAAACTTAAAACAACACTTCTATAAGCTAAAACAAACCAAAACACCAGTGTTCATTCAATAAAACATGCAAAACAACACTCACACAAGCCAAGGAAACAAAAGCAGTAGAAAAAGAAGCAAAATACTTGAAAAGCAAAAATTACCCAGAAAAGTTGTGCCCACTATGTCGAAGGTTCCTAGATGCCTTGGGAATGCCAAAGCTCCAAGACCAAGTGTGAAAATGATCTCTCATGGCATCCATTAAATAGATTTGATCGATTTAGGGTTTATGATGCAAAGGTCGAAAATCTAGGGAAAAGCGACAAGTGGTGGAAATTTCTAAAATTAACTCAAGTGTAAGTCTCACTTCTAAAAATAGATCCCTATTTTTTGGGGATGCTTTTTCACTTTTTACGTTTTTCTTTTTCGAGAAGGGCTACCATGCATGCATGGAGAAATTGCGCAGTTCTAGGAGGAATTAGGCAACTTACCGACACATGCATCGAGCATCAACTAAGGGAATGCTTCTACGCAATTCCTAGGTTGAGTGGCTTTGGCTACCTCTCATGCTTTGCATAGTTTCCTAGTTCAAGACAAGCTGCTAGCTGGGTCTATACAATTCTGGAGCCGAAGCTCACTACTGGGTTGAATTGCGCGTTTCTTGAGAGCAAGGTTGGTTTCCCTCTAGGACTGCATAGATTTCCAAGGTAGCGCAAGAACCAGATTATAACCAAGTCATGGGGAGGTCAGCTTGTGGTTAATTAGAAAAAAAATCAAGCAAACACAAGTTGTAAAACAAAAGATAAACTTGATGAAAGCACAAGTACTTGGGAAGTGTAAGACAAGTTGTTGAGATTTTAGTAGGGAGGCTCCAAAATGAAGTGAAGGGAAAATTTTGGATGGTGGTTGTAGCCACTACAATATATATATAAACTACTATAGACATTCCACTAGAAATTTCACCACAACAAAGATGATCAAATAAGTTGAAATCTATGTACTATTAATGTTAAATTCCTTTAGATGTCATAATTGCTAATTAATGATTTTTCTACTTGTGCATGAAATAGGTAAAATGTGAAAAGAGAGAATAAAAAATACAATAAAGCATCATCCACAATGAATGCAAATATTTTCTATGGGAAACTCTTATAGAAGAAAACCCAACTAGAGGGTGAGGTTACACTTCTCTCTTTTCTAGTATGGATAATGCAAGTACAAAGAAGATACTCTCTATCAAGTTACTTGCTACTTATGGCCTATTAGGTTGCTACCCAACACTAACTCCATCTATTATGCTCTCTAACTCCCAGTCCTAGCTTCTCTACTCTAATATGGAACATGATATAATCGAATAGAGATAAACCCCTTCTCCTTCTAGTGGCCTAACATAGATGAATATCCAAATAAGGGTTAGGTTCAACTTATTCATCTCTCAACCATAGTTATAAACTTGATCCTTGTAGATTCTTCTTTATATTCCACACATGACTATTCCCTTTTACATTAGGAACGAGAGCGAATATGGCATCTTCTCAAACAATGATGGTCAAACTAGAAGCTCAATTTCTAGGTGGCATAACTTTTGCATACAAACTTTGATTAACATCTTTCTTACACTATTGGAAAGGTCTCTGTGTGTAGAATAATTCTACATGGTTTGGTAAACGCAAGAGTTTTTGGACCCTAAAATTTTTTTTCAATACCTCAAAGTGATTCTATAAGTTTCAAACCCTAATTCTCCAAGTTGGGTCCTCGATAAAAATGTCCCTTCCACTTTGAAAGCATCGAAATTGAGGAAAAATAATGTAACTATCCAGTTCATATCATACAAGAATCATAAAGAACAAATGCCAATGTTTATGTTATTTACAAAAGGAAAGACATATAATACCCCGCATTGATATCTCTAATAACAAATACTTCCATGTACAAATGTTAATGTAAATTGTAATTTATTCAAATACTGAAATACCTAACTAAATAATTTATATTATTTTAAAAGTAATAATTTGATTATGTGAAAAATATATAAATATAATAGACATCTCATGTAATTCTTTAATAGAAAGAAAGATATATATTTACATAACAATACTAATATTAAAAATTTGAACTATAACATAAAAAATAAGAAGAAAATGACATCTATAACATGTGGAAAACTCTCATATAATACTCTATTTCTTTCCATCCTTACACTTCTTGTAAATAACTAGATGAAAAAAAAGCATAACTCAATCATATATTGATACATTCATTATACTTCATATTGCATCAATTTTCACATGCATTATCCATTACACACTCTTCCTATTGTTCATCTCCACATTATTTAATTTTGTACTTTCATGTTGTACTCTTTTAATGGTGCTTTACTTACAAAATTATCTGAATTAAAGAAAGCACATGGCCTAGATGGAGTCTATGAAACAATGATGTTGCAACTCATTAACCCTGTGAAAACTGCCATTCCATAGGAGCCCACTATAATAAAGGGTTTGGCTCCTATCAAGGTGAAAATCAAGGTGAATATGTGCCCCTTGTTGGAAATATTACTGTTAGTGCTACTGAATCTAGGACCCTGGAATGCGTAGAGGTCGAAACCACGTCGAGAGAAGGTAATGAAGGCAACGAAGAAGGTTTACTCATGAATGAGAGAATTGTTTATTATGGAGAAGCTGCAACTGCTGAGCAAGAGCCCTGTAATGGTGAAGCTATGATTGTTGAACAAGAACCTTGTCATGGAGAAGCTATGATTTTTGAGTAAGAGCCCTCTCCTAAAACCTTGAAAGATGTAGCACTTTTCCCAGAGGGTTTACTAGGGTTTCTGAAGCAGTTAGATGTTGGGGAAGTCGTTGGTGAGAAGGTTAATCCTATCAACACTTTAAGGCCCTTTTAAATCTCAATCAAATTTATTTCTCGGCATTTGATGTTTTTCTAGGTCAGATCTACGGATATGGTAAAAGACCTCAAGCTAACCCTGGAACTCAAGATAAGGCTACCCTCTATATTAAAACGCCTTCTTTTCAAAGGTAAGAAAATGGAATATCTCTTTCCTCTCTCTGTTTATAATATACGTGGGGATGTCACAATTTTCTTGGCTCTTGTACTGTGTAGGGGAGCTTTGGTAAAGCCTTCCTCTTCCCAATCCTTCACAAACTAGGTTCCCAAAGTGTAGAGCCTCCTTAGGAACATCCCATGCCCTTAGGAAAGGTGACTAAGAGTCACGTTTCTCTATGTCCTTTTCTAGTAGACAAAGTTGAGGATGTTACTTTAGTGGAAACCACACATCCAGATCTAGTTGGAATCTATGAGTTGTTGGCTAGTAATGGCCTCATCTACCATTTCAATGGGCTCATCTACCATTCCATAGGAGCCCACTATAATAAAGGGTTTGGCTCCTATCAAGGTGAAAATCAAGGTGAATATGTGCCCCTTGTTGGAAATATTACTGTTAGTGCTACTAAACCCAGGACCCTGGAATGCGTAGAGGTCGAAACCACGTTGAGAGAAGGTAATGAAGGCAACAAAGAGGGTTTACTCATGAATGAGAGAATTGTTTATTATGGAGAAGCTGCGACTGCTGAGCAAGAGCCCTGTAATGGTGAAGCTATGATTGTTGAACAAGAACCTTGTCATGGAGAAGCTATGATTTTTAAGTAAGAGCCCTCTCCTAAAACCTTGAAATATGTAGCTCTTTTCCCAGAGGGTTTACTAGGGTTTCTGAAGTAGTTAGATGTTGGGGAAGTCGTTGGTGAGAAGGTTAATCCTATCAATGCTCTGAGGCCCTTTTAAATCTCGATCAAATTTATTTCTAGGCATTTGATTTTTTTCTAGGTCAGATCTACGGATATGGTAAAAGATTTCAAGCTAACCCTGGAACTCAAGATAAGGCTACCCTCTATATTAAAGCGCATTCTTTTCAAAGGTAAGAAAATGGAATATCTCTTTCCTCTCTCTGTTTATAATATACGCGGGGATGTCACAATTTTCTTGGCTCTTGTACTGTGTAGGGGAGCTTTGGGAAAGCCTTCCTCTTCCCAATCCTTCGCAAACTAGGTTCCCCAAAGTGTAGAGCCTCCTCAGGAACGTCCCATGCCCTTAGGAAAGGTGACTAAGAGTCACGTTTCTCTGTGTCCTTTTCTAGTAGATGAAGTTGAGGATGTTACTTCAGTGGAAACCACACATCCAGATCTAGATGGAATCTATGAGTTGTTGGCTAGTAATGGCGTCATATACCATTTCAATGGGCTATGGCCATGTACAAAAGACCTTTATCAATGGCTCCATTCATCTTGGACCAAGGCATGCAAGTTACTCTTTTGTTGCAAGGGCTTCTTCATCGTCATTTTTTACAATGATGTGGATTTTCAAAATGCCCTTTCCAAGGGGCCTTGGTTTTGGGGAAAAGTTAGGATCCTCCTAACCCCTTGGTTCCATGATTTTGACCCCTCCACAACTTTAATCATGTTGACACCTAATCATCAGGAATGGGTGAATAAATATAATTGATGTAAATAAATAATAAGAAATGTGAATATTCATCGGGAGATGAAGTGAACAGTCTCCCTCATGTATATAATAAAGACCAACTTGAAGGAATAATATGAATTGATTTGGTGGAGTTACTACCTAGCCTGACATGGTATCAGAGCCAATGCCATTTTTGGCTTCCATATGCTTTTTAACTCCCTATTCTGGCTATGTTCTTCCTTTCATACAGAGTGCTGCCCCTCTGCTTTTCTCTAACCAATTTTGTATTCATTATCACTTGCATATAACACTGTGCTGCCCTGATATATAATGTTGATTCATATAATCTGTTGCCCTGACATATAATCCTGATTCATATAATCCGCTGCCCTGACATATAATATTGATTCATATAATCCGTTGTTCTGACATGGTATAATCTGCTGCTCAAGGTGCGAGATGGCATGTCGACCTTGGGTGGAAGCGAGGAGAACATTCTGGCAACGCTAAAACCTAGAAGAAAAGAACTCGAAGAGTGGTTGGTGAAGGATGGTTCCTGGAGAGCGCTGAAGTGGAAGAGTGGTAAGATTGGATTTCATTTTGTTTCTAATTGATAGAAGGTGCGGTGAGCATGGAGGTGACTATGCTAGTGATACGCTGGAATGATATGTTGGTGTGTTATTGCATACACTGTCTCAGACGCTGATGACCAGCATTCCATTGATACATGCGTTCCATTGATATACAATTCTACTCCATTAGTTTTGCTCCAATAATATACAGTATATGTATTCCATTGATATGGTATTCTACTTCAGGCACGCAGTTTTGCTAACTGTGCTCACCGTTATACTGCCATCCTCTAGCGACATCACACCTGCTGTCCTAGAATACTACTTTCTCTTCTGGTATATATTTATATGCATTCCATTATTCTACTCCCACACCTAAGGCTTCACCAATATGACACACCTCCATATCAGAGCGCAATCTCCTCCCATACTTCAACTCCACATCCATATCCCGTAATATAACAGCGCAATCTACTCCCAGTTTGGTGGGTCGTATTATATTGGTTGAGCGTTGTTACATACCACCCATAATATATATATATATATATATATATATATATATAGTATATATATATATATAATATTTATATATATTATATATATTATATATATAATTATATATATATATATATAATCACTTGATATCATTATGTTGCCACTGCGATTTCGCTTCTATTTTTTACATTAAGATACCACCCATATATATATTGCTTGATATCATCGTAAGTACCACTGCGTTTTTAATATAACTATGGTATAATCTAGCATACCTCAGTCCTCTGCCACTGCGTTTTAAACATTCAACACACTTTTCCAGTAGAAGTTTTTTGTTAGAGTATGCATTCAATCATATCTATTGTGGGAATAGTTCTCACTGGCAAGTAGAACTATCTTGAGTGGTCTCGGATGATAAAACACACCCTCATTTCAATGAGTTGTGGAAAGGAGTGTGTATTGGAGATGGAGACAAAGAGCCAAAACAACCTAACTTAGACAAAAAGCTTGCAATTTGGGAAAATAAGAATAGCAAAGCTTATGCATTAATCGCAGCATCTGTAAATGAAGAGGTGAGTCACCATACTTCGCCATTTTCAACTGCTTTCAAAGCCTTACAAAAGCTAAAAGAACTTTATGACTCACATTCTACACTTGATGTTGTTCAACTCATGATTAAACTCTTCACTCTTGAATTACAAAATATTGATCCTCTTTCTCTTGCATCCGAAGTAAAATCTATAATGCATGATATCAAATCCACTAAGGTTGAATTGGATATTCCTTTTGTCACTTTTATCAAGGCACTTTATCCTACTTACTCCAATTATCTTGAGTCATTGCAAGCAAATGGAAATCTCAAAGAGATTACATTTGACTTTCTTGTGAAAAAATTTGCTGAAAGAGAGAAATTTTTTGGAAAGATGACAACCCCTGAATCTTCTAAAGAGGTTGTGTGCCTTGCTCATAAAGAAAAGAATCTTGCTCAAGATTATTCCAGAGGAAGAGGTGGTCAAAGAGGAAGAGGAAGATATTTCAGAGGCAAGGGGGGCAGACACTCTCAAGGAGAAAAGTCAAATTTGCATTGCATACACTACAAAAGAAATGGATCACATGATGCCTCTACATGCAAAATACGTTGGGAGAAGATTAAGCAGAAAAGAAATCAACCCAAAGGTAAAGCTAATGACACAGACAAAGGTAAAGCACCCGAATCTACTCATTATGCGGTGGCACAATGTAATATTAGAGTAAATGAAGATTTATTTAATGCTTCACTCACTTCTTGGAAAAATGACTGGTTGCTTGATTCAGGAGCAACTTTCTACATGACTCATAGAAAATATTTTTTTGAAGAATTTACTGACAATGTTGATGAAGTAGTATACTTTGTAGACCAATCAAAAATCAAGCCATAAGGGCTTGGCAAAATCAGGCTTAAATTTCCTGGTCTTCTAGAATTTCTTTTGCATCATGTTCTATATCTCCCATAGCTGAAGAGAAACTTGTTGTCCTTGGTGCACATCCACCAGCAAGGTCACTCCATTCATATGTTTGATGTCAAGCTTGAGGTGAGAAAAGCATCTGACCACTCACTTGTCATGAGGGGAATAGAAGATGAAAGGCTTCTCAAGCTGCAAGGTACCTCTGCTCGTGCACAACATTTCTTATACAATTCTCATTATGAAGAAGTACACTTCCATCAAGTTTATTATGGCATGCTAGATTTGGACATTTGAACTATGATAGCTTCCACTTGTTGAAGAAAAATGGTGTTGCTGGTTTGCCTACAATTCCTAGGAAATTTAAGCAATGTGATGCTTGCATTATAGGAAAGCATAGAAAATCATCTTTTCATGATTCACATTCAAAAGCACATAGAAAACTTGAACTCATTCATTGAACTAATGCATGTTCCTTTTGCAAATGGAAATAAATATATGATGACATTTATTGATGACTACACCAGAATGTGTTGGGTTTATTTATTAAAGAACAAATCTGATGCTTTTCAAACATTCAAGAACTTTCATAAATGGATTGAAAATTATGCACAATCTCATATTGGGTCTATTCGCACTGATAATGGCAAAGAATACACATCAAATTAATTTTAAAACTATCTTCGCCAACATGGGATCAAACATCAAAAAACTGTACCTTATAATCCTCAACAAAATGGTGTAGCTAAAAGAATGAATAGGACAATCTTAAATATGGTCCGCTCCATGCTCTTCCTCAAAAATGTAAAAATAATGTTTTGGGCTGATGTTGTTCTATGTGCTACATATATAAAGCATAGATGTCGATCTAATGCTATTAGAAACAAGACTCCATATGAAATGTGGTATGGGCACATTCCTTTGGTAAAGCATCTCAGGGTCTTTGGTTCCACCTGTTATGCCCTGATACCAAAGGTACATAGAAATAAACTTGGTGCAAGAAGTCATAAGTGTATCTTCCTGGGGTATTCAAACACCTCCAAAGCATATCATCTCTATGATGAAGTCAATAAAAAGTTTGTTGTATCTAGAGATGCAATTTTTCTTGAAATCATCCAAAACTGACAATGTTGTTGAGCGGCAACTTGATCGCTTGGATAGATTCGCAAATGAAAAATCATTTCAAGAATTTGATAATCAGATTCCACATCTTGAATGGGGGATTCCTATACTAGATCAACATGTGGAATCTTCTTCTAAAGAACTCTCTCCCCCGCATGAAACTCCAACAACGGATAATTATTTAAGTGATGTGATTGATAGAATTGGGAGACTCAATCTTGATTCAGTCCCAACTCAATCAACGGAGCAGCCTGGACCATCTGAGAAAGGTTCCCCAAAGTGGCTAACAAAGACACTTGAAAGTGTTCATCCTGATGAGGTTGGAAAGATAGGAACTTGAAATTCAAATCGAAAAATGGAGGTGATGTGGATGACTTTAATTCACCTGTTGATATGTATGTTTCTTATGATTGTGAATTGAACTTGTTTCTTCTCATGATGAATGGAAAGAAGCGATGCAAAAGGAGTATGATGCCCTCATAAAGAACGACACTTGGAAGCTGGTTGATCCTCCATTAGGAACCAAACCAATTGGCTGCAAGTGGGTATACAAGAACAAGTATAAAGCTGATGGCTCACTTGACAAGCACAAAGCCAGGCTTGTGTCAAAAGGTTTTGCATAGAAGGAAGGGGTCGATTATGAGAAGACTTTTCCCCCACAGCAAAATGGGCTACCATCCAGAAACTTTTTTCCCTAGCAGCTTAGAATGGTTGGAAAGTCCATCAAATGGATGTAAAAACTGCTTTCTTGAATGGAGATCTAAAAGGGAATGTTTTTATGTCCCAGCTTGAAGGATTTGTTGTGGAAGGACATGAACAAAAAGTATGCAAACTTGTGAAATCCTTGTATGGCCTCAAACAAGCATTGCGAGCATGGTATGAAAAACTAACTGAGCATCTTCTGAAACTCAATTTCAAACATTATGATCTTGATGATGCAACTTTATTTTGTCAAGAAAGTTGGAAAAACAGTTGTATATCTTGTGGTATATGTAGATGATCTTTTAATGACAGGGAACAATGAAAGCTACATTGCATCCATAAAGAAGGAATTGGGGAAAAGTTTTGAAATGACTGATTTGGGCTATGTTCATTACTATCTTGGCATTGAAGTAACCCAACATCCAAAATCCATATTTATTTCTCAAAAGAAATACATTGGAGATTTGTTAAATAGATTTGGCATGACAGAGTGCAATCCTCTTTCTACTCCAATGGAACAAAACTTAAAGCTCACATCTATTGAAGGAAAGGAATTTGAGGATGCAACAAAGTATAGACAGCTTGTAGGAAGTCTCATCTACCTCACTACTACCAGACCAGACATTTCATTTGCTGTTGGAATCCTCTCCAGGTTTATGCAAAAGCCTTGTGGGGGACATTGTCTGCTGCAAAAAGAGTTCTAAGGTACTTGAAGGGAACTCAAGACCTTGGAATCAAGTATACACAGGTAGACGACTTCAGCTTGATTGGATACTCTGATTCAGACTTCGATGGAGACAAAGAAACTGGAGTATCTACTTCAGGATATGCTATGAGTGTTGGATCAGGAGCTGCTCTTGGAGATCATGCAAACAATCCGTTCCAGCAGATTCCACAACAGAAGCAGAATACGTGGCAGCAGCTAAGGAACAAAAGAAATTGTGTGGTTTAGGAAAATTCTTGAAGATTTGCAGGTGAAACAAGTACAATCAACTTCACTCATGATTGACAATACCTTTGCAATAAAGTTGGCCAAGAACCCAAAGTTCCATGATTGAATGAAGCACATCAATACTAAATATCATCTGATTCAAATCATGTTGAGGCCAAAACAATCCATCTCCATCATTGTTCCACTAATGAGCAAATTGCAAACATCTTCACCAAAGTGCTTGGAAGAGAAAAGCTTGAACGATTTAGAATGATGCTTGGACTCACCAACATCCCTTCAGATTAAGGGGGGGAATGTTGACACCTAATCATCAAGATTGGGTGAATAAATATAATTGATGTAAATAAATAAGAAGAAATATGAACAGTCATCGGGAGATGAAGTGAACAGTCTCCCTCATGTATACAATAAAGACCAACCTGAAGGAATAATATGAATTGATTTGGTGGAGTCACTACCTGGCCTGACAGATCACATAGCTAACCATTTGGGTTAGGCTACAAATTATTTTTTCCCATCTATGACATTCTTCAGTGTTTTTGGGTAATGGAAACACCTTTTGTCATTTTCTGGTCATAGATCCATCATGAAACCAGTGTGGGTTCTTCACCTATGGAAGGATTTGCATAGAATTCGATAACAACAAAGACTTTATTGAAAAAATTAATTTAAAAATTGGTTATTTTCACTTGACCCAACAATTAGACTATGAGAACACTACTTTTTGGTGTCGAATTTTCCATCAAAAAAGTCATCTTTGGAACTCTTGTTCTCAAAAACTAGTCAAACGGAAGCCTAAATCTAAAGCATGGAAGCCATGCAACGCGTCACCTCAAGATGAGGAGGATTCCTCTTCCTCGGATCAAGAAGATGACGAGTTTGATGATGAGATGGTCCCATCGAACGAGGCCCAAAATTCATATCTCCAGAATCCTTGTGAAGGAGGTTAAGAGATCTAATTTTTGTTGGCCAGGAGAGAAGAACTTAGTAACAATGTTCTGACGGGTGCCATGAGCATGCCCATGAATCAACCTCATCAGAATCTGACAAGGATGCCTCCTTAGATTGTTAGAATGATCTCAAGGTAGTTTTAGTAGCCACACCTCCATAAGATTGGACCAAAGTAGCAAAAAATAAAGGAAAGAAAGGACACACTAGTGATCAACCCCAAGCAGCGTGATTCTAATGTTTCTATTTTTTTGTTTTGTTTTCTATATGTGTTATGTACTTTATTTCATGGCCATCATTAGGCTTGTTTTGTCTATGAACATCTTTAGGTCAGTTCTATCATATAACCATCATATGCTATCAATGAAAAACATTTTATATTAATAGAAATGTTTTTGTACTCGCTTACAAAAGAAAATGGTGCTCTAGTTACAATTGATCTTTTATATATTTTAAGTATGGGTTAAGTGATAGTTTAAATGACTTTCTTTGAAAAAATACCATAAAAATGTTAGGCTTAATGAAGTTACTTTTTACATTTGTTTTATTAATGATATGTGATCATATGATTTACATGAGGGTAACCTATCATGTGGAAGATTTTATGGCTTGGTAGAGAATCTTTCTTGGTAATTAGTTGGGAGAAAAATAATTAAAAATTTATATATATTTGTAAGTGTAAAACCTTTAGTAATTTTTTTTAATGAGAAGTATAAATATTTTTTTTTGTAAGTCGAAACTTTCTATTAACTACAAATGTAAATATTTACATAGTTATTCCTTAGGATCCTATTGGTCTCACCCCAACCAGGTTTGTTGACCATTACTACCAGACCATAACAAGCAGTTCAAAAAAAATACAAACTAACTAACCATAACCGAAGAGGCAAAAAAATGCCAAAACACTGACAAAATAAATAAAACACCAAAATGTTTCACAAGATGAGCAATGGGAAACGGTCAATAAAAAGAAGACTGCTCACAGCCCCAAGGCTAATCCTGAAGCTATCCCTCCCAAGAATAATACAGCCATCCCCTCCACCTCATCTCTACTAAACTCTTCCATCCCCTCCCTCGCCCATCTTCTCCCTCCCCCTATTTCATTCAATCCTTTTTCCGCCATTTACCCCCCTGACGATAACCCCCCTTCCATGTCCCAAGCTGATGCCAATGAACCCCCTCTGCTAATCTCCTCCTCCTTTTGCCACAATCCTCCCTCCTCTAGATCTACCAAGAGTTCTTCTAAAGAGCATGGTGTAACTCTGGACACACAAAAAAACAAGGGCTAGGAAGGAAGTCTTCAAAACAACAGAGAGAAGAAAACACTCAAAAGGATATTGCCATGGGTACACAGAACCCCATAGAAACCTACATTTTGGGGCAAAATAGTAAAGAAGCAGTGCATAAGGAACAAAAAGGGCGAGCAACTCTTCATACCCCTCACACTTAATCATGAGAGTTCTATCTTGGAATAGCAGGGGACTAGGGCACCCCTCCAAAATTGTTTCCCTAAAATATCTAATACTACATGAGAAACCAGAAATACTATTGCTACAAGAAACAAAACAAGGGCACCAGGAAATGAAAGGAATCATTGGTCAACTCAAGAAGTATAATGGACGCATAAGCGAATCAAGCGGTGCCTCCAGGGGAATTGCAACCCTCTAGAACCACAACATTTGGAAACACGTAACAGATACAGTCATCTAGTACTGGATTAAAGTCACTCTAGAGAGCTTAATAGATAACCAAAGGATTGCTATTTACAACATCTATGCACCAATACGCTATAGAGACAAAGAACAATGTTGGACTTCCCTCAAAATTGATATAGATGAAGAAGGAAACAACAATATTATTCTTGGTGGAGACCTTAATCTCATACTCCACTCCAATGAGAAAAGAGGAGGTTGTTTTTCTCATGACCCTTGTAGAACACAGTTGGAGACCATCATGCAGGATCATGATCTAGTTGACGTTGTTCCAGAAAATTGCATATTTACTTGGAATAATCGCAGACTGGGCAAAGGAAATATCATAGAAAATCTAGATAGGATTTTGGTGAATGTCACTCTCCTCTCATCTTACTCCACCACTTATGCTGTCGTTCTCCCCTACTTAGCATTTGATCATTACCCAACAACTCTTGTTCTTGAAGCCCACTATCCTTTAGGGTCCATACCTTTTAAATATAGCCCACTGTGGAGCAAAATTCCTACTGTTGAAGAGATTGTCAAAAACACATGGAGTCAACACATAGAAGGATCGCCGGGATACATATGGGAAAAGAAGTTAAAAAGGACCAAATGCACCTTGACGGAATGGGCAAAAAACTACTACGCAGAACCTGAGAAGGAAAAAACTGAAATAAAAAACAAATTGGAAAAAATTCACAGCATAACAGAGGAATGAGGGCTCTCCCAGGAATACAAAGCACTCGAAGGCGATCTTTACTTCTAGCTATATCATGCCAATAGAGCGGAGGATCAAAAATGGAGGATAAAATCAAGGCAGCTATGGTTGCAAGGAGGTGACAAAAATTCTGTTTTCTTTCATAAGCAGGCCACTATCAGGAAAATTAGGAACAATGTTACCTCCATCATCGATGCTGAAGGTAATCTCCAAACCACTCAAGGTGCTATTAGAAAGGCAGCCTCAGATCATTACAATGCTCTCTTAATTGAAACGAAAGAGGTTGAAGATTACTCAGATCTACTGCAACACCTCCCCACTGAGATCAATAAGGAAATCAATGAAAACCTGATCAAGGAGATTGAAGAAGAAGAAATAAGAAGAGTTATCTGGATGCTCCAACCAGAAAAAGCTCCTAGCCCAGATGGTTTCCCCATTTGCTTCTTCCGATCTTATTGGGGAATAATAAAAAAATACCTTGTCAAGATGATAAAATGGACTCAATGTAAGGGAAAAATTGGAGGTTTCACCAATGCCACCCATATACCCCTCCTTCCTAAAGAGAATCGACCTTCATCCTTCTCCTAATTTCGACCCATTTCACTCTACAATTCATCTTACAAAATTCTAACCAAAATATTTACTTCTTGTCTTAAACCTCTCCTCCCCTCTCTCATCTCTGAGAATCAAGGAGGCTTCTTGGCCAATAGACAAATTTCTGACTCCATTCTCCTTGTCCAATAAGCTATACACTCCAGCCAATCTAGAAAAGAAAAAGGTTTCATTCTAAAGCTAGACTTAGCCAATGCCTTTGAAAAAGTTAGACACTCATTCCTCCTTGCTGTTCTAAAGAAAATGGAATTTGCTGCGCCCTTCCTTGACCTCGTCAAAGCTTGCATTTCAGGTCCTTGGATTTATCCTATCACTAATGGTAGACCAGGGCCTTCCTTTCAATCCTCTCGAGGGCTAAGACAAGGTTGTCCCCTTTCTCCTTACCTATTCATCTTGATCGCTGAGTCCTTCAGTAAGGCCTAACTCTATAATTGGCGAGTCAGTTTGATCATAGGTATTAAATTTGGGAATGGATTCAAAAACATAAATCACTCCCAATTTGCTGACAATACGCTGTTAAGGGGAGGAGTCTCCAATAGAATAGCTCATCATTTCAAAGCTCTCTTAGACAAACACATGAGCTACTCAGAAGGTATGGCAACCATCTCAAGAGTTGCATCTATGGTTGGAACACTTCTACTCAAGTCCTTCATAACATCACCAATACATTTAGGGTCCCTTGCAAGTTAGACTGGGGACATTTCACTTATCTAGGAATGCCAGTGAGTGCTGGTCCTCTGAAATCTGAAGTAAGGGATACTATCATAGATAAAATTAAAAGGAAAGTGTAGCAATGGGGCTCCTCTTGGCTCAATCCAGCAGGCCACCTAGTTCTCCTAAAAACAGGTCTTTCTTCTTTGCCCTTATACCAATTCATGCTTCTGCAAGCTCCTACCAATTTTCATCACAAAATGGAAGCCATCCTCCGTAATTTTCTTTTGCAAGGGGGGGGAATGAAAAGAAGAAGTAAAATCTTATAAATTGGAAGTAGGTCATTCAACCTAGGAATGTGGAGCTTTAGGAATCAGATCACCCAAGCTCTTAAATCTGGCATTTGGTGGCAAGATTGTTTGGAGACTTATTAGTGGCCAATCTGCTTGGTGGAAAAATGTGTTGGAAGCCAAATATCTAAAATCTCCAAGGCAACACCTCTTGGACTATGATATCCGTAACAGAGCTTGCTCCAAAATCTAGAGGTTTTGCAAGAAAGCAATCCCCTTTCTTGCCCAAAACATTTCCAAAGTCCCCAAGGGTGGCACCAATATCAGAGTTGGAGCAGACAGAATAATGGGATAGCAGCCTATCAACAGCAAACCTGGAACTGAGCAGATTCTATCCTTCTTTGACAGCATAGGGCTTCATTACTTAGACCAGATATCTTAGTGGGACACTCAATCTCAAACTTGGACTAGATGGATCTTTCCAACCATACCCATTGATCTCGAAGCAAGTTTTGCTCATCTCCAAACCCATCTCCATAGCATTGCTCCTATTAAAAAAAACGGTAACGATGGCTTTCATTGGGATCCTTCAAGCTCCAATTACACAATCAAAGCTGCCTACCAACATATTTGTAACAATGAATATCCCATGCCCATTTGGGCGCATTGGAAAATTGTCTGGAAATCAGAGGCCATTCCAAAAATAAAATTCTTCATTTGGGTCCTCCTAAAAGGGAAAGTTCTCACCTCTGATAATTTGCAAAAACAAGGCATAATTGGTCCTTCTCGCTGCCCAAACTACCAAGCAACTGAAGAAACCATCCAACATCTTTTCATCGCTTGCCCCTTTGCTACTGCCTATTGGAAAGAAATCTTTCTAAACAACCATCTCCCCTGGATCCCCCATAACTCCATTGTTCAATTTTTGCATATTTCGAAGAGGAACTATCCATGGCAATGAAAGAAGAACAATATTGCTAGAAGATTTCAGGATGCTCTTCCCTACTCTCTTCTGTGGAACATATGGTTGGCAAGAAACTGCATGGTCTTTAAAGACCAAGAAACCAACATCAGGAAATTATGTAGCAAGGCAAGGAGCCTTACATTGGAAACCATCTCAGTCAAAAGTCAAAAGAAAATTGACATTGCTGATCTCTGTGTTGAAGAAATGAATTTCATAGGGTACTTGTTGGATAAAAGTAACAGTGGCCAAAGTGGGAGTGACATTAGCAGCCAATGCAACAACTCTAATCACAGTTGGAAAATAAGATTGAAAGATGAGGAGTTTTCCATCTGGCTCAGAAACTGTAACACTTAGTATCTCTTCTTCGATGGGGCCTCCAAATCTAATCCAGGAAGGATAGGGGCTGGTGGAAGCATCTGCAATGCCAATGGAGATATCAAAATGGCTTATGAATGGGGATTAGGCCCCCTCTCCAGTAACAGGGCTGAAGCTTTCGCACTATACCAAGGGCTCATTTAGCTTCAAAAACTTGGCATAAGCACTACAATGGTCCTTGGAGACTCGACCACCATCATAAGTCTAATGGTTTACAGCCGGAGCGCCTCCAATGTGCTCCTACAACAAACTATCAATCGGTGTCAAGTTCTAACCCAAAAAATGATAGATTTCCGTTTCTACCATGTTCTTCGCTCCCTTAACAAGCAGGCCGATACTTGTGCAAATAGAGCCTGCACTAGATCCATAGGCAATCTCCTATGCAACTCCATCAAATCTCAAAACTATCTTCCATGATCAAAAGCAAATTAATACTCAAACCGGCTGCTAAATTTATTTATAGCATTGGGTACCTTTTTGCTATCGCTTGCAGCGTACTCAAGTGGAATCAAATCCTGGTCGCTGTAGAAATATTCATTAAAATCCATTAGGATGATGAACTTACCACCATATCTCTGAATTCGATCTGCCAATATCTTTTCTGTCCCATCACCCAAGGTACTATGTTTCTCTCATTCTTCTCCCGTGATCCTTCTCTCAATTTTCCCATGACTCCCTCCCCATTCTTCCTTATCCCCTCGTTGGAGCCTGCTATTTATTCACGCTTTTCTTCATTCATAATCACAACTCTCCCTTTCCTTGGCTACATTCGCTCCATCCCTTGTTTGCTCTCGACCAATCTTATATTGCACTGAGCCTTCATTCCCATCCCCTCATTTCCATTTCTGTTAAACCTCCTCCAAGTTTTTTCTTCCTAAGCTCTTTGGAACAACATTCTTGCAGCACACTGCCTTTACTGCGCACAGAGAATTCAGTTTGGCCATATGCTATGGCGAGAAATGAGGACTGCTTATACTGTGCCAATCTGTAGGCAGAACTAGAGCAAATCCAAGCTCACAAGAAGATTTTGGACACCAAAATCGACACCCAATCCCAAATCACTAAGGAGAAGCATGAAGCTGACCTCAATCTCTTTCTCCACAGAGTTTCTTCCCTTCAGGAGAAGTTCAATGACCTTTCAAATAGATGCAGTCATGTCCAAGAGTCCATTGACATCTCTAAGTTCATCATGGAAAAGAGTAACGATCCCAACACCAACTCTTCAAATTTGACGAATGCAGGTGTTGAATGCAATCCCGAAGAATCTACAGCTCAACAAATCAGTGATATAAACATTGGCTAAGCATGACTTGCAAATTCCGTTTCTTACTATTTCAGTTTATTAGAATCTATATTAGTTCAGGTTTTCCTAAAGTCAAGAATGACAGAAGCAAAGGGAAATTTTGTCCTCCCTATAATATTTCCTTACTTTGCTTCTCGGGCATAACACATTGTAATAATGGAGCTTAGCCTCTCCAATCTTTTTTTGGAATACAAAGAGCAACCAATTATATAAATATATATATATATATATATATATATAGACAATGCACTAAGAAATTTTTCCTATCCTTCTAACTCAGGCTAAAGATTTCAACACTAATTCCATTAACCAATCAAGTGAACTCACCAATCCACACATATAGCTATAAACTAGATGATTTTTTTTCACTTTCTATTATTAATCACATTCTCAATAACCACTTGTAATTATATTTTTTTTCATAATTTTTTAAGTAAATTTTTTTCTATAATTTTTCAAAATCAAAATTAAATATTACATATTTTTATTAAATAAAATATTTTAAAATTACTCATCCCAATTTATTTACAACATGCATATAGAACACCATTTCAACTCATGAGAAAAAAAACTTGCAAAAATGACTTCCCCTCTTCCTATCATAGTTTCGTCTTGTAATCATAGGCCACTTTTATATATCTTCTACTGAGTCTTATTTCTGGTATATTGTTTTGTTTCACTTTGAAGTAAAGACTTAATTGAGAAAATTATATGCTTTATCATAATCCAAAATTCAAAAGGTGTGACCTATGAAGAAATTGGTTTGGGAGTTGAATTTTTTTATATGCACATGGTAATGTTTGTTTTTGGCAATGGTTTAAGAGTTAATTTTTTTATATTTATATTGTAAAGTTTTTTTTGGTAATTAGGTTTTTTTTTTTGGGGAAAGATAGTTAATATTCAAGGCCTTATTGTGGTCATGTTTTTAATTGGGAACATTTTTTTTTTATCACAGTATGCAAGTTAACAATGGATTTTTTAAGTTGGTGAGTTCTGTTAATCATATCATTAATTTTGTATTTGATAAGTATATCGGTGATATTATGGTTTATTTAGTAGATGGATTTGGAATTAATATATGGATTTGGAATTAAATTGAATTTTGTATTTAAAGAGTATATATTTTGTATACTTCTGAATAGGCCCACATTAATAAGAAGTTAAAAATATATGAAAAATATATATTGTTAGAACTAACGATAAATCAATTTCATATAATTTATCAACCTGTCAGGCCAAGCAGTAACTCCAATAGGCAGTAAAACTGATTCATTTTATTTCATTAGGTAGGCTATTGTTATATACAAAAGGGTGTGACTGCTCAGTTCATCTTCTGATGACTGTTCACATTCCTAATTTAACTATTTACATAAATTCACCCAACCGTGAGGATTAGGTGTCAACATTCCCCCGCTTAATCTGAAGGGATGTTGGTGAGTCCAAGCATCATTCTGAATCTTTCAAGTTTTTCTCTTCCAAGCGCTTTGGTGAAGATGTCTACAATTTGCTCATTTGTGGAACAATGACGGAGATGGATTGTTTTGGCCTCAACATGATGTCGGATCAAATGATATTTAGTGTTGATGTGCTTTGTACGATCATGGAACTTTGGGTTCTTGGCCAACTTTATTGCAGAGGTGTTGTCAATCATGAGTGGAGTTGATTGTACTTGTTTTACCTGCAAATCTTCAAGAATTTTCCTAAGCCACACAATTTCTTTTGTTGCTTCAGTCGCTGCCACGTATTTTGCTTCTGTTATGGAATCTGCTGGGACAGATTGTTTGCGTGATCTCGAGGAGACAGCTCCTGATCCAAGACCCATAGCATATCCTGAAGTAGATACCCCAATTTCTTTGTCTCCATCGAAGTCTGAATCAGAGTATCCGATCAAACTGAAGTCATCCACCTGTGTGTACTTGATTCCGTAGTCTTGAGTTCCCTTCAAGTACTTTAGAACTCTTTTTGCAGCAGACCAATGTCCTTCACAAGGCTTTTGCATAAACCTGGAGAGGGTTCCAATAGCAAATGAGATGTCTGGTCTGGTAGTAGTTAGGTAGTTGAGACTTCCTACAAGCTGTTTATACTTTGTTGCATCCTCAAATTCCTTTCCTTCAATAGATGTGAGCTTTAAGTTTTGTTCCATTGGAGTAGTAAGAGGATTGCACTCTGTCATGCCAAATCTATTTCACAAATCTCCAATGTATTTCTTTTGAGAAAGAAATATAGACTTTGGATGCTGGGTTACTTCAATGCCAAGATAGTAATGAACATAATCCAAATCAGTCATTTCAAAACTTTTCCCCAATTCCTTCTTTATGGATGCAATGTAGCTTTCATTATTCACTGTCATTAAAATATCATCTGCATATACCACAAGATATACAAATGTTTTGCCAACTTTCTTGACAAATAAAGTTGCATCATCAAGATCAAAATGATTGAAGTTGAGTTTCAGAAGATGCTCAGTTAGTTTTTCATACTAGGCTCGTGGTGCTTGTTTAAGGCCATACAAGGACTTCACAAGTTTGCATACTTTATGTTCATGTCCTTTCACAGCAAATCCTTCAGGCTGGGACATAAAAACATTTTCTTTTAGATCTCCATTCAAGAAGGCAGTTTTTACGTCCATTTGATGGACTTTCCAACCATTTTGAGCTGCTAGTGCAAAGAGTGTCCGCATGGTGGCCCATTTTGCTGTGGGGGCAAAAGTTTCCTCATAATCAACCCCTTCTGTGCAAAGAGTGTCTTCTGTGCAAAACCTTTTTCCACAAGCCTAGCTTTGTGCTTGTCAAGTGAGCCATCGGCTTTGTACTTGTTCTTGTAGACCCACTTGCAGCCAATTGGTTTGGTTCCAAATGGAGGATCAACTAGCTTCCAAGTGCCATTCTTTATGAGGGCATCATAATCTTTTTGCATCGCTTCTTTCCATTCATCATGAGAAGCAGCTTCTTTAAAGGAAGTTGGTTCAAAATCTGTAGACAAGTTCAATCACAATCATAAGAAACATCCATATCAACAAGTGAATTTGAGTCATCTACATCACCTCCATTTTGTCGGTTTGAATTTCTGGTTCCTGTTTTTCCAATTTCATCAGGATGAACACTTTCAAGTGTCTTCGTCGGCCACTTTGGGGGACCTTTCTGAGATGGTCCAGGCTGTTCTGTTGATTGAGTTGGGACTAAATCAAGATTGAGTCTCCCAATTCTATCAATTACATCACTTGAAGCATCATTCGTTGTTGGAGTTTCAGTCGGGGGAAAGTGTTCTTCAAAAGAAGATTCCAAATGTTGATCTAGAATAGGAATCCTCCCTTCAAGATGTGGAATTTGATTATCAAATTATTGAAATGATTTCGTTTTTGTGAATCTATCCAAGCGATCAAGTTGTTGCTCAACAACATTGTCAGATTTGGATGATTCAAGAAAAATTACATCTCTAGATACAACAAACCTTTTATTTACTTCATCATAGAGGCGGTATGCTTTGGAGGTGTTTGGATACCCTAGGAAGATACACTTACGACTTCTAGCACCAAGTTTGTTTCTATGTACCTTTGGTATCAAAGCATAACAGATGGAACCAAATACCCTGAGATGTTTTACCAAAAGAACATGTCCGTACCACAATTCATAAGGAGTCTTGTTTCTTATGACATTATATGGACATCTATTCTTTATATATGCACCACATAAAACAAAATCAGCCCAAAACATTAGCTTTACATTTTTGAAGAAAATCATTGATCGTACCATATTCAAGATTGTTATAGTCATTCTTTTAGCTACACCATTATGTTGGGGATTATAAGGTACAGTTGTTTGATGTTTGATCCCATGTTGGAAAAGATAGTTTTCAAATTCATTTGATGTGTATTCTTTTCCATTATCAGTGCGAATAGACCAAATATGAGATTGTGCATCATTTTCAATCCATTTATGAAAATTCTTGAATGTTTGAAAAGCATTAGATTTGTTCTTCAATAAATAAACCCAACACATTCTGGTGTAGACATCAATAAATGTCATGATATATTTATTTCCATTTGCAGAAGGAACAGGCATTGGACCACATAAATCTGAATGAATGAGTTCAAGCTTCCTATGTGCTCTTGAATGTGAATCATGAAAAGACTGTTTTCTATGCTTTCCTAGAATGCAAGCATCACATTGCTTAAGTTTCCTAGGAAATGTAGGCAAACCAGCAACACCATTTTTCTTCAATAAGCGGAGACTGTCATAGTTTAAATGTCCAAATCTAGCATGCCATAATAAACTTGATGGAAGTGTACATTCTTCATGATGAGAAATATATGAGAAATGTTGTGCATGAGCAGAGGTTCATTGCAATTTGAGAAGCATTTCTTCTTCTATTCCCCTCATGACAAGTGAGTGGTCAAATGCTTTTCTTACCTCAAGCTTTCCATCAAACATATGAATGGAGCGACCTTGTTGGCGGATGTGGACCAAGGACAACAAGTTTGTCTTGAGCTGTGGGAGATATAGAACATGATCTAGAAGAAAGTTTGGAAGACCAGGCAGTTTAAGCCGGATTGTGCCAAGCCCTGATGGCTTGATTTTTGATTGATCTGCAAAGTATACTGCTCCATCAACATTGTGAGTGAAATCTTAAAAAAAAACTTTTCTATGAGTCATCTGATAGGTTGCTTCTGAATCAAGAAACCAATCATTTTTCCAAGAAGCAAGTGAAGCATTAAACAAATCTTCATTTACTCCAATGTTACATTGTGCCTCAATATAGTGAGCGGATTCAGGTGCTTTACCGTTGTCTGTATCATCAGTTTTACCTTTTTGTTGGTTTCTTTTCTACTCAATTTTGTCCCATGGTAACTTGCATGTAGAGGCATCATGTGATCCATTTCTTTTGCAGTGAATGCAGTGCATATCTACCTTTTCTCCTTGAGAATGTTTGCCCACCCTGCCTCTGAAATATCTTCCTCTTCCTCTTCGTCCACCTCTTCCTCTTGTAGAATCTTAAGCAGAATGCTTTTCTTTATGAGCAAGGCACACAGTCTCTTCAAAAGATTCAGGGGTTGTCTTCTTTCCAAAAGCTTTCTCTCTTTCAACAAACTTTTTCACAAGAGAGTCAAAGGTTATATCTTTGAGATTTCCATTTTCTTGCAATGACTCAAGATAATTCGAATAAGTAGGATAAAGTGCATTGAGAAAAGCAATAAGAGGAATATCCAGCTCAACTTTAGTGGAATTGATATCATGCATTATAGACTTTACTTCAGATGCAAGAGCAAGAGGATCATTATTTTGCAGTTCAAGAGTGAAGAGTTTAATCATAAGTTTGAACAACTTCAAGTGCAGAATGTGAGTCATAGAGTTCTTTCAGCTTTTGTATGGCTTCAAAGGCAGTTGAATATGACAACATATGGCGACTCACCTCTTCATTTACAGATGTTGTGATTAATGCATAAGATTTGTTGTCCTTGTTTTCCCAAATGACGAGCTCTTTGTCTGAGGTAGGCTGTACTGGGTCATTGTCTCCTTCTCCGACACACACTCCTTTCCACAACTCATTGAAAATGAGGGTGTGTTTTATCATCCGGGACCATTTAGGATAGTTCTCCTTACCAGTGAGAACTATTCCCACCATGGATATGATTGAATGCATTCTATAAAAAAAAAAATTACTTCTGCTCGCAAAAATTTATGTACTGTAAAAATACTTGTGCTGGGAAAATGTGCTTCAAAATACTACAGCCTTAGTTTCCTTCTTATTTTATTATACAATGATCAACACTATGTTTTATGCATATAGACTATCACAACTCTTTTTTTTTTTTGCAAGAGAACCAAAATCCCCAATGCCCTCTCGCAGACCAAAATATAACTTCAGCCACACTTTCCAGCCCTTACTTTCATTACAACATAGATGATAGAAAGTAAGATCTAACATACCATATGTAGCATTACACGATGCAAAATAAACCTCCAGAGTGTATCTAACATACCATATGTATCATTACACGATGGAAAATAAATCTCCAGAGCATCTTTGACAAACTTCTAGGTCACTGTCTCCGTTTCGGATTTCATCCTGTGGGCTTCACTTTTCACAGCGAGAGAGAAGCCTCCAAAAATTGGCGTATGCCGCTGCTAGTGGCCAACACACGGCCCTATGTGGATAGTCTTCGAAATGGCGAAGGAACCAACATACCTATGTATATTGCAAAACACTGTCGTAAGCGAGATTATGATTCATATACTCGTGGTCCAGATTCTAACCTTTATATGCTCACCGCACTGTTCCTGTTTCTTCCAGGAGGATCTGCTATCGAATCAAGTCTTGTTTGCAGGTAGCAATCCGTTGTTGTTGAGTGGCTTCTGTAGGCTAAAAAACAATGGTTTGCAAAATACGATATCTACATTTAGTTACTACTGCAGCAACACCCATACATGTTGATTCCCATTGATTCAAATTTAGATAGACCGATGCACAAAGATAAAAGCATAAGGGCATAGATTTCGGAAGATCTAGTTACAAGCTAGAAGAAAAAAATGAGATTCACAGCACCAACATTTCTGTCACAACCGGCGAGCTGGAGGCCCGCATATAGCTCTACTATCAACAGAACCAAAACACAAGACCACTTGCAGACAAAAACTTTAGCGCAGAATCAAGTTGGCCGAGTGATACCTGCCATGGTATCAGAGCTGGGTGGACTGGTCTAAGCGCAAAGTTTAGATAATGGACTGATCTAACCCAAGCTAGAGCAAGATATTTAAAGTATTGGGATTTAAATATGTCTAGCTTATAATGAATATCAAGCTAATGAGGTAGTTAAACTAACTGACATTATGAATACCAAACACATCCTATTTAGGAACCTCTTAACTGAAATAATCAACCAACAACACTCAGGAATAAGTTCACAAAATTATTTTGATCATTTAATCAATAACTTGAATAATTAAACAATAATATGTTGAAAGAGTTCACAACATGTCACTATTTATTAAACTAGTATTAAAAGACAGCTTGATGAGTAAATAGTTACTTAAAAATCAAAATTCAGTCCATAATTGCAGAGATAAATAATAACATAAAATAGAGACAAATTACCCATAATGAAAAAGTGCACAAATATGAAAGTAAATAGACACATTGCTGTCATCAAAAAATGAAACCAACATTTAAAATAATAGTATTATAAATAGAAATTTATTGAATCCATTTCTCCAGGTCCAGTCTCTAATAGTCCTTTACAATACTTGAACTTATGCTTTCAAAACAAGAGCCACAGTGGTGCAAACTCTACCCTTCATACATAATTCATAATGCAAAAGAAAAATCCTCAATAATCCCCAAATCTGAGAGTTTTCACTCCTCCCACCTTCAACTCTAATTCCCTATTGCAGAAGTTCTTTTAGAATTCCAGAATTGCAAATGAGGGAAGCCCTTCTTACATTCTACAATCTGATATTTATAATATTTATAAAAGAATTTAAAATAGGAAAATTTGTTGAAGAATAAATTTGTTTAATCAATTCACATTGGTTCAATAATTTCATTCTTCTATTGTTGGAGCCTTCTTATTGATTGAGATTCTTTTCACTCCATTTCTTTAACTGTTTTCATGCAAAATCAAATCAAAACAAAATTAAACTATAAAAATAAAATCAAAATGCCAAATCTGGAATTGAAATAAATCTAATCAAATTCAATTAAATAAATATTTGAAAAGGAAATCTAAGTTTTCTATTGATGCCTGTGATGATTTAATTGGCCAAGGGTATCATTGATGAATGGATTTGCATTCTGAAAAACCTTAGACAAATGCAAATGCAGAAAATAAAACCCAAGAAAATTAGTTTTATTAAAAATTCGGAGCTTGATCTTCTGCTGGATTTTATACCTAACAAATAATCAAATCTACTAATGAAACCCCCTCAGGAATGGTCTCCATAATTTTATCTTTCCAATGAGCTATCATCGGCCTCATTTGGCCAAGTAAAACTAAATATATGAGTTTCCAAATTAATGAGTCAAATCTGGTAGACTTCTAAAAATTCTCTTGCTTAGGCCAAAAAAATAAAAAATTGTTAATTAAATTTCTACTATTAATTAATTAATTATAACTACATTATTAATGTTTAATTAACTAAATCTATACAATTTTTAATTAAATAAAATAAGTTATATATTAAATATTAATTCATTCTAATTATATTAAATAATTTAATAAATATTAAATATATATATATTAATATATTATACATACATATTAACATCCTCGATTCATTTGAAATAAATCGAAAACCAAAACATAACTTTGAATTAGGATTGCATGGGTTCATCGCATTTTGTTTTGTAAAAATGTTGTGGTTTCTAAAAATTTGCGATAGGACTTTGCGAGAAGTTTTCCCATCACTTCATCGCATTTTGTTTGGTAAAACTGTTAAGGGTTTTAAAAATTTGCGATGTGTTTTTTAGTTTACTGTAAATTTTTTTGCCAGAGATTTTTTTGTGATAAGATTTTTTTTTATATTTTTTTTTTATGATTTTGGTCTTACGGGCTATTAAATTAAGGAAGATGAGTGGGGTCACTGTGAATTTTGAGTTTCGTAATTTTTTAAAGATAATAATTGGAGTAAGTTACTAGGATAACAAAGTGCATTTTAACTGTTGTATGAATTAACTGGATTATTTTGTAGGAGCGTTAGTGAGAAAATGAAAAATTAATAAAAGCTAATTTAAAGTTAATATTTACAATGAATGACTATAGAACTTAATTAGTTACAAAAATTGAAATATTATATATTTATTTACAATTTTGGTTGAGGCGAGAAAATGATCCGACTTCAAAGTAGTGCCATTTACAAACCGGTTGGCCAAATAAGGTGAAACAAGTATCAATAGACAGCTTATGGAAAGTCAGATTCAAAGAAACAATCAAAACATAAATCCAAAGAAAGTAAAAAGGCAAAAACTCTTAATGAAAACTATAAAAGGTGTTTTACCAAAAATTAATGGAAATGGTCCCCGTTATTTGAGTCAATAAGCCAAAAATTGGGGGTGTTGGGTTTTCCCTACAATAGGATGTTAGGGAGTTGCATTATCCTTTAGGCCTTGAAGTTTGGAGAGATAACGGTATAATTTTTGTCAAAAAAGTAAATATAGACATAAATTAACAAAAAGATTCAATATTTAAGGATGTAAAGTGGTGTATACACCAATGGAACTGATTGTTAAAATAAAAAATGATGATGAACCATAAAAAGTGAATGGTACATTGTAGAAATAGTTGCTAGGAAGTTTGAATTGCATAACTACAAACTGGGAATATATTGCATAACTAGTTAGAATATTGAGTCAATTCATGACTAAGCCACATCAAATTCACTAGAAAACAACGAAGAGAGTTCTTTACTATTTGAAGGAGAATGAAAATTTTAGTATTGAATATACTAATGATTTGAATATTGAGTTGATAGATTATTTTGATTCTAATTAGGTAGGAGATTGAGATGATAAAACATCTATCATTGATTATGCCTTCATTATTGGCTTTGGAATTGTGTCATGGAGCAACAAGAAACACCCAAACATTTCTTTGTCTTCCAATGAAGCTATGTACAAGGTGTTATATTATGTAACTTGTGAAGTAACCTGACAAAGAAGAACTCTTGAAGACACGGGAAAAAAGAAGAAGGAATAACATTCATTAAATGTGATCGAATGTGACAATGAGAGCTCTATCAAATAAACGAACAACACAATTTACCATGAAATATTAAAACTTATTGAAAGACAAGATTTCTTTGTACGCAAAAAATATTGATTTTATGTATTGCAATAAAAATGATAATGTGTTAGACATCTTTTCTAAGCCTCTAGGAAAAGATAAGTTTATTGTAGAGACAAGCAAGGCGTAGTAATTAATTCATTTTTATGTTAAGAGAGAGTTTTAGGGATAAGAGAGAAACTAAAATTCTAGATTGTTAAAGTTTTGATGTAATTTTCTAGAATCTGATGTTTTCCAATTTTAAAGTAACTCTACTAAGTAGGAGTTTTTATCCTTCATCAATCTCATTACTATATAAAAGGAGTCTTAATCCTTCATCAGATAAAATTGCACACAACAATCTATTCTCTATTATATATGAATGAGGAAATTACACACATATTTATATAGTCAATAGTCTCAAGATAGGAATGCTATCTTGGACGTACACTAGTGTGGTTGAGAGATTCTCTCAACCACACACTAAACTAGGAGAAACTAAATTCCTATTATGTAGGAACAAACTCCTCAAATGAAGAATTACAACCATAGACAAGTAGCAATTAATTATTTCTAACTTCCCCCCCCTTAATGACTACTTGTCATGATAGTCAAATCCACCACCATCAGGTGAATTGCATGTATAGAACTTCTGAAAAACAAAGAGAGGTCACTTCCAAAAAAAAAAGAGAGATTAGTGCCTTTCTAAGCCGAATATTCATGTCCAAATAACAATCACAAACAGTTGCGCTGATTGCGCCTTTCGATGCAACTGTCAGATAGAAAAGTGCACCAACCCTCTTATGCTCAAACACACCAATATTTGAGACCGTGAGCCAGGTGTTACTGCAGTCCACCTGCTCCTACGAGCACCAAGCTGTCGTGTACACGTTAGCCACTCAGGCAATATGCCACCACCGGGCATGTCCGATCTACCACCACCGGGCAAATCCGCCAACTTCAATATGCCACCACCGGGCAAGTCCGATCTGCGACCACCAAGCAAATCCGCCAACTTCAATATGCCACCACCAGGCAAGTCCGATCTGCCACCACCAGGCAAATCTGAAACATAAATATGCCACCTCCGGGCAAGTCCGATCTCCCACCATCGGGCAAATCCGGAACTTAAATGTGCCACCACCGGGCAAGTCCTGTAACCACTAAGGCTTTGTATGTGGTTTCTGGCTCACCACAAACCATCACTTTACAGTGACAAAAGATGGTTTCAGGCTGACCATAAACCATTACAAATTGGTTTTGAGATCACCACGAACTTTTAGATGCCTTTAAAACATACATTTCATTCCACATTTTGGAGTTCCTAGGTACATATAATGACTATTACAACATGCTAGGGAGTCTATTCCAAAAGCCACACTAACTCAAACAAATATCTATTTTGCTATCCACCATAAACGTTGTCACTGCTGCTTTGCCTCATCTGTTCATTATTCACATCTTGGGCATCCTTGTTTGTTCAAATAACTTCTTGGAACTCCATTCTTAACCTGTCATTCGTTAGAGTTGCAAATTCTAACAAAATAACTTTGCCTACATTGACTTAGCTAGGCTCAATAAGGCCAATAATATTTAAACATGCTTCCAAGAAAATACGACATAAACTCTTCAAATTTAATTTCCCTATCTCTGCCCAAAGATGATTATTTCCCAAACATAACAATAACCATTCCAATGATACCTGTGAGAGGTCCACAGATAAAGAAACCAGAACATAGGCACTCATAGCCATATGAAGAGAACACAATTTTCCTTTCAAGAAAATAATATTCCAGGACTCCATGGGACAATCCTCTGTTGCGTTTCAGTATCTAAAACAATGCCACCTCCCTTACAGTATCACTGCTTTCAAACGTGTTGCCTCATGCTTGCTACTTTCCATCAAAATCTACTCCCCTGATCACACAAACGCATCATGCAGCTCCAACCACTATTCTTTGATGCCATTTTCATTTTGATGTCATCATCGTATCTGGTAGTAGAACATTCCTGCGAATAAATTTATCTTTTTTTGGAATGGCAAATTCCAACATAGATTTATACTCGTGACAATAGTTTGCCAAGCTAAATGTCAGAATAAATAAATTAATCCTTTCAACCAGATTTACATTACTCACATGACCATTCTTAAAATAATATACAATATGACATCATGGCAACACTTTTGATCTGCACCAAACATACTAGTGAATTGCAAACAATCCACGCAATAGACTGGGGTAGTAGCAAGGCATCAAGAACGTTGAGGAGATCCGCACACACCAACAGCTCACCAAAAAAAAATTTACCCACGTTGCTTTCTTCTCCACATAGCAACTCTCGTTGACTTCCCAATGCAGAGTACTCGAACTGCTAACACGCTTACTCAGCTAGTCATCTCCAATTAGAGCTCTAAGATCTGAGCCCTTCACCTTCTGAACAATATAGTGCACATTGTTCATAAGAAAAAATATGTGATAAAGAAATATCCTTGTTCACCTTGGACTTACCCTCTAAATTGTTTTGCAGAATAAGAGTGATCCAAACCAAATGCACAGACAACACAGATTGATCATCTGAAACACTTCCTTTATCGTACTCCCCAATCAAATCTATTAACCCTTCAGGCAGAAGCTTTGAGGTCTGAGAAGGCTTGTTGACAATGAGCTTCATTAATGTCTCTTTGTAATCCAAAATAAAACTAATGTAATTCATTACCTAGTTATAGGATCAATTGTACCTCCAGGGATAGGTGTTCTGGAAGTCTCCCTTTGAATTGCATTCTCAAACTCTCTGAAGATCCCTCTGGCCGCTTCTCCAAGCTACGTCAATATTTCCGAGGCCTATGTCTTCACATTTGCGCACAGCTCATCGGAAAACACCATCTCAATATCAGGCAAAAGCTCCGAAAGAGTTTCATACAGATTAATGATCTTGAACAACTTCCCAGGAGACCTCCTACTAATGGCTATGGCTTCACTGAAATTGAACAACTGCATTGTTGCACCCTTGGCAAGCTCAGAAAAGCAAGTTTCCCCAACAGAATCCAACCCATCAAAGACCTGCTCACACAAACGTTTTTCGCTTGCAAAAAGCATCCTGATACACACTTTGGCAGCCCTGATCCATTTCTTAATCTTGACTTCTAGTGTTTCCCACTCCAATCTCTGCACATCTCCAAAACTGAGCTTCTCAATTCCTAGTCAAAGGAAACTCTCGTCCACCATGGATTTTTTTATACTTCCATAGACCTCCATACACTCTCTTGTATATCCTACCGCCACCATCCTTTCTGCAATCCTATGCAGATCAAGGATCACATCCTGAGGAATCAAGTCCATCTCACAAACCTTATCGGCCAGGGGATGAGACACAACCTCTTCCTCTTCCTCCTCAGCTTCATCATCATCAGAACTATGTGATGGGAAAACCCTATATGATTCATTGAGAGACCTGAAAGAGGCCATTGAGGCTGGATTGAGAACCAGCTCGGGATCCAGAGGTTCAATGTGAACGAGAAAAAGATTCCTAAACTCTTCCTCCAAACGAACCATTGCAATCTGCAATACGTTCTATGCCTTGTGAACATCGGTCTAGAAAGAACGAGCATTCCCCCGTGCCCATGGCTATGGTCAGACGGTCGTGGTCTCCCGATGTTTGACTTTTTTGTTTTCGTTGTGGCATAGGCGCGTGGGGCAAAGAAGCTTGCAAGGACGGGAAATATTCTCCTCTTAACTTGATTGCTCGACCTCACAACAACCCGAGGCTCGACCTTCAAACACCCCACAACATGCACCAAATAGGGAGTCATGCCACACTCGTACCCTATCTAGGCACATACTCCTCACGGTGCACGCTTTTCACAGGTTGCAGTTGCAGTCAAGTGGACGAAATACAGAGAGGCGTTATCAACACCAACACATTGAGAGAGAAACTCATATCATATTTGAGGGTGACAAACTCCAAATCCTCCGCCTGCCAGACACCACAGCAACTGTCACAGGCTGCATCTTTTTGGAAGACATCGGTTTGGAAATCGATGCGCAAAAGGGGCAACAACAACACCACAGTAATGGGCAAATAAAAAAATGGATTGGAAAACCAATCTCTTTATTTCTCCAGCCCAGGATGGGCCAAGCCCTGGAGGGGCCAGGCCCTCACGGCCTCCGATACCAAGATAAAATTGCACACAACAATATATTCTCTATTATATATGAATGAATAAATTACACATATTTATACAATCAATAGTCTCAAGATAAGAATTCTATCTTGGATGTACACTAGTGTGGTTGAGAGATTCTCTCAACCACACATTAAACTAGGAAAAACTAAATTCCTATTATGTAGGAACAAACTCCTCAAATGGAGAATTACAACCATAGACAAGTAGGAATTAATTATTTTTAACTTCATCAATCTCATTACTATATAAATGGCTTGCATTACTTATTTTGTGTATATGGAGTTGCATAAATAACAAAGTTTCTCTTGAGAAAATTATTAAATCTCTATGTACCCTTTGTATATTTTTTAGTTTTATCTTTTTTTCTTTATTCTTTTCTATTTAGACGAATCAATAACTAAAGCTACCCTTGCGCCATGGTGTCTATTCCAGCTATTACTACTATAACTTCTAGATGCCTACATATCCTTCTTCTACATGACTAAATAATATAAGATTTGAGCCTCAATCCTCCTAAGACATAATACTTAATTTTCACTGTCATAGTCAATTGAGCTACTCCCTAAAAGCTTTTTCCCCTTGTACTTTTATTTAAAAGAAAAAAATAATAAATGCAACCACTAGAAAAGTTAATATGACATATAATTAAATATATAAATATAATCATATTTGCCAGCACAAAAATTAATCCCGCCGTCGTACAAAGTGACGATATAATGCTCCAATGCCAGCACAAATATAATATCAGACGATGCAACTTCGCCTAAATTACATTTGGAATGGCTTTGAAAATTTCGTGTTTGGACATAGGAATTCTTTTTTCAGAACTTCTATTCGTCCAGGCCAGCTGGTCCATCTAGTTGCCGCATGAATAGACGCGTATTGTTCAAACATAATGTGTGAACAACGCTCCCCTTAAAACACAGAATCCAAGCATGTCGCGACCGGTCATCTTAAACATATGTTGATAATCGCGGTAATAATATTTGTGTTTTTTTCTAGGTAGATTGAGTTTAGATTCTAGTATTAGAAAATATCATTAAAAACTGTGTTTACTTTTGGAATTTTATCATAAAACTTGTTTAAAATTCTCTTAAGCTTAAATATCTTGAATATAGTTTTAATTCCACAAATGACTATTGCCCTCCATCTTTTTTAAGAGCCTAAAAGCAAGAACTTAATCGTAACCAAACCAATTGACTTGTTTAGTTTGATTAATAATTAAATATATAAACAGTATAGTAAACCACTACGATCTTATGAGATTTACACCTTAAAAGATTTAATAATTTTTCATGTTTAACAAGATTATATATATAATATATATATATATAATATGAGAAGTAAAACCTCTAGGTAACAAAAAAGAATACACTTCTTTAATTTAACCACTATAATAAGTATTTGAAAATTTTCAATATTATATATTATATACATAAGTGACTTAACTTGAAATTTTTTATTACATATATTGTGTCAACTCTACATTCATTATAAAAAGAATCACACATATCACACATTTCTTTTATTTTGATTAACAACCAATAAAATATTTTAAATTTTAAATTGCTTTATATATTATATACAAAGTTGACTTGAAATATTTTATTCAACTTAGGTATTGGATTATTTTCTGTCTATATTTTAGACATTCAAAATGTTTTTTAATTAGCAATACATCTTTCAATACACTTCTCACTCATACTAATAAATTAAAAAACATATATATTTGGTTGTTTTGTTATTGATTTCTCTTTTTAATTTTTACACATTAATTTCATATTAAAATTAAATTAATTAAATATCTACAACCTTTTAAGAAGTAGGAAGTAGTTGAAATATATTACTTTATATTTATATAAAGTTGATATAAAATATTTATTTTTTGGATATTGGTTTTTTTTAAATAATAAGAAATTACAAGCAAAATGAAAATATAAAAAAAAAAAAATAAAAAATTATTTCTTATTTATTTCTCATATAATATGATATAAAATGTGTAATAAACATATTTTATTGATGGGAAAGACAAATTTGCTATAATATGTTTTAAATAAAATTGTTCTATAAAAATAATTTAGAGTCTCCTTTTCTCTATATATATATATTATATATAAAATAATTTTAAATTGCATGTCACAAAGAATATTAGATATTTTAATAATTATTTTATTTATATGTATATTATGTACTTAGGTGGAGGTTGATATATATAGCATGTCTCAAAGAATAACTTCTATATTAAATTGATATTTTTTATATAAATCATTTTATTTATATATATATAAATATGATGAAATTACCGGTGGAGGTTGAGATATTTTTATTATAATTATTAATTATTATTTAAAATAAAATAATAATTTAATTGTATTTCTATATATAATATGAAAAATAGCTACAAATAATGAATAATGAGAAATTTAAAAATTGTTATAATATAAGGGAAAGAAAAACTATCTATAAAATGTTTTCTATTTAAATATTAACTTGTTTAAATAATATATAGTAAATGCTTTATACGATGGTGTTTTTTTGTTTGTTTTGTTTTTTTTTTTTGACTAATTATGATATCACATATACAGAATTAATTTGTACATGATTACATAATAATTACTTATGATATTCTATAATGATTATTGATGTAGCAGTATTTTAATAAAAAGTGCGTTCAACTTTTTATATTTAAAAAAGTTTTAAAGAATTATAAATTTTATAGATTTTTACCAAATTTTATACTATGTAAAATAGTGTAAAAGGTTAGAAAATATTATGAAAAAAAAGATAAAAAGAAAATGAAAATGAAGAAATATATAGTTTTAGGAAAATATTGCTATATGATTCTAATAAGAGGATTTTTTTTCAACATCTTCCAAAAGTATTAAAGAGAAATTACCTCTTGACAATTCTAGATTTCTATTTCTCTAAGTATAAATATGTATATAATGTATTTCTTGGGCCAAATAAGAAGGGGAAAATGTTTGTTCCAATTTTTTGTTTGGAGCTGAATAGTTTGGTTTGTGTGTAGCTTCCATTGTGGCACTCTAACATCATTTTGGTTTGGTATTAGAGCAGGACAAGATCTTGAAGTAGATAAAATATTGTGGGGATAAGATAGGATGTGTATTTTTGTATGCCATATAGGTAGAAATAAGAAGAGAGAAGGTGTAGTTAGCGGGAAGAAGATGAGTGACGAAGAATCAGACAAAGAACTAGTTGAACTAAAAGTGACACTTAGTTTTTTGATGGAGTTGGTACAAGAAGAAAAATAAATAACAAACTAGAGTTATGGTTAGAAGATTAGATCAAGTTTTAAGGTAAAGTACCTCCCTTTTATATGTCTTTGTAAATACCAAAAATTATATTGCATAACTTTTTGGCTTACAATGATGCAATGAATAATGTTATGTCACTCTATCTTATGAAAGAAATTGGATTATATTATACTAAATACGATCAGATATGAGAAAATATTTGTGTGACTGGCATGAGAAATGTCCCAAGTCATGGTGAAATCAAAAAAAAAATTCCATCGAAAAATTTTAGCTTCACATATTGCATTTGTCTTTACAATAGTTGTGGTGGAATTATCAATTGCACATGGGCTAGTGCTAGGAAGAGAATGGAGCTTTTCAATAAAATGGTATATGATGAACTATGGGAGTTGTATGATGCTTCCAAATAAGGATTGTATATTGAAGAGGATACTTAAAGAGCCAAATAACCTTCTCTTATTTGAAAAATAAATTGATTCTATTATGGTTATTTAAATGGATAATGGTGTTGGAAAGAATGCCATACTCAATGATTAAAATTTTGTAGATAATAATAGTGTAAATATGTTTCAATGTCATTGGAAAATGTTATTTGATGGTGTTTCTTCAAGAATAGGATCTGGAGCATGTGTAATATTTGAAAGTCTTCATGGATAATGCTTTCCAAATATGCTTTGTTTGTAACTTTGTTCTACAAAAAATCAAGCCAAATATGAAGTGTTGATTCAGGGTCTACTACTTGCATAATAAAATGTGATTAAATACATCACCATTATGGGAGACACTAAATTGATCATTAATCAAGTTAGAAATAAGTATAATACTAACAAGAGTAATCTAAAAGTGTATGGCCAAAGTTTCTAGGAATTAATGAAAGTTTTGATCCCTTTTAAATATATGTTATTCCCAAGAGAATAGAATCAAAATGATGAATCATGATTGAGATTTTACTTTCATAGATGTAAAATAAAAATGGTGATTACATATGTCGAAGATAAGTATTGTAAAATGAAGATTGTTAAAAATATTTTTCTTGGAATTTTGATGACTACTTTGGAAACCATACGTTTGAAGGAATTTTAACTCTAATATCATAGCTCAAATTTGATCTTAAGATATATGATTGGAAATATTATTATAAGACCTTTCCAACGGCATATGGAACTCTCTCTAGAACAAAAGGAATAAAGTGCTATGAAATATCTCATCAAGATGACCCAACCCATGTACAAGAAGGCCTACCCAACCAAGTTTGTAGGTCATCCACATAAGTGAATATATGGACACAATGAATAAAGGGAATATTAGTAAATTTGAATATAATCCAAGAAAGAGGAGATATGAGGTTGCAAGATGAATTGAGAAACAATTTGTGGGGTAATTCTTTGGGTCTAAAGGTGGAAGAAAAAATGTGATTTATAGGGTGAACTAGTCATATTGGATTTTTTCTTTTGTATTTTTCTTCTATGATGTTTTGGAATGTGAAATTTGGAGCAACCATATAGAATATAATCATGTAGCTATAATTAAAATTTCACACCTTACTTCACTATACTTTCAGATATATTGTCTAAGGAAATTAGGATTCGTAAATGCTCATCAAATATGTTAGCTTGGAATTATCTCTAGAGCTTTTGTTCTAGTATGATTCACAATGTCAAACATGGATTATTTTGGTATAATGTACTCATGTACCAATAATAAAATTTCAAACCTCATTTCACTATAATTTTGTGTATAAAATATGAGGGATTTAGTGTTCAAGAATACCCTTAAAACATGCTTCAAACATGTTAGCCTAACAATTTTTCTATAAAATTATTTCTAATATTTTTTAGACTATGATATATGGAGGAGATTGAGCATATGTACATATGGTAGAAGAAAAATTGAATACATGGAATCTTATAAAATAAAATCTTGGGGAGAAGCTAAAAGGAAAAAGTTTTGGGGGAATTAGAATTGGTGAAGGAAGAAGCATTAAGTAGATTTGGTGGAGACATAAGTAATTAATAAACATGGTGAAGACAAGAAATTGATAGACTTGGTGAAGGTAGAAGAAACAATTAGACTTGATTAAAGAAGACATAACTAACATACATTGTGAAGAAGCAAGCCAATTGAGTGAAGTAGGTTGGTGCTGACAAAGAATTAGAGGGGATTGGCGTCTCATGTATGTTGGTGCCTATGAAGTGGCAGACGTGATTGTTGTTTCTTGTATGTTGGTTCCTAAAAAGAAATACAGGTGATTGGTGTCACTTGTAAGTTGGTGCCTACAAAAAAACAAATGTGATTGTTGTATAATATAGATTGGTTCCTACAAATTGATAAAAGTAGGTTGTTTCTTATAAGATATTTTATATAAATAAGTTTTATAGTTTTATCCCATAATTATTTCCACAAGATATTTGTGTTACTTGTTCAAATTATGAAAAAGATCTTTTATTATGTTTGACTTTCAACTAAATTTATTTATTATACTAATTCAACCCCCTTATCAATATAATTTTGAATATATAACTAATACCATAGAGAGTTCCTTTAGAATTATTATAGCCATTAAACTGAAAACCACGCACAAAGGTTTTATTGAATCTCCTATGTTTGATGCCTGAAACTATTCCTTCTCGAAGAAATCAATGGGGGTGTATCTAATTTCATTTAGTGTTGAAGCTTGGAAATACGTAATAGATGGATGTAAAGATGATAAGAATAATGCATAAGTCATGAGTTCCATATTGAGTGGCCTATCAAAATCAAAGTTTACTAAGGTGGTTAATTGTGAAACAACAAAAGAAATGTGGGAGGGATGACTCTCAAAACGCTTATGAAGGAGGTGGAATTGAATAAATTAAAGATAAGAAGAATCTAACGCTAGATAATACATATGAACTAAGAATAAAGAAGTCGGTGCATAAAGGATAAGTTCTCAAATATTCAAAGAAAGTAGAAACATCAAATCCCGTGATTGTTCCATTGATGTATTAAATGTAGGAGAAATACAATATATATCAAGAAGATATCGTAATTCAATGGTAGGACATTATCTAATTTTTTTAATTGTAGTAGAATAGGTCATTATTCTTCTAATGTCTATTTGAAAAATTGGAACAGTGTGATGATGTTGAAGATCTACTAGCTATAAATGATTAGGATGTTAATGATCAAAATAAAGATTCAAATTCAGAGGATGAATTTTATGGTGTATAAGATGAAAAAAAGTGCAATCCAAAGGTAAGCTGCTACTATGTCATAATTGTTGAACAATAGATTAGTTTTTTATAAATCTCCACATGTATTTTGGAAAATAATAGTGATAAAGAAGAACATGATGATAAGAGAAAATATTAAGAGTAGGAAAAGGAAATATGTGGATCATCAAAATAACGTAACAAATATGCACTTGATAATGACAAAGAGGAATTCCTACTCATGACCATGGAGGGTCAATATGTTAAGAAATAAGATGAATATGTTTAAGCTTCTCAACTATAAAAAGATCCATCCATTACAAAAGTTAAAGATACCAAGAAGATAATTTAGACTACAAAATTACCGAAGGTAGTTGAATATTGGGAGTGTGTTTATTCAACATGAAAGTAACTAATGTATAAGTAGGTTAAAAAAAATTGAATATGCCTTTTCATGAACTTACCAATATTTAATGGAATACGATAATATAAATATTCAACTAATTATTCCTTTATAGTAGTGGGGAAAACTTAAAATATATATATATATATATATATATATAATATATATATATATATATATATATATATATATAAAAGCATCATTATTCCCACATTAAAATCATTGGTCGAACTAGGAATCAAAATATGGAAAAAGAAGGCATTATTTTTCCAATAATATATTCAGAATAGATCTTCAATCTAGTCATATCCATAAAACATAATGGACCAATGATGTTATATATCAATTTATACAAATCAATAAGGCCTCACATAAGGATAATAATCCTTTTCTGAATATGAAGAGACTCTTGCAACTAGTAATGGGATTTGTAGTAATGAACATGATGGATGGATTTGGATGGTACAATCATATTATTGTAGGTAAAGATAATAGACATAAGATTTCTTTTACTATGTAATGGGAATTTTTTCCTATGCTCAAATGCCTTTTTGACTTAATAATTTTAGTGCAATAATCCATATGGAAATTTATCAAGCTTTCACAAACAACTTAGAGCAAACCAATAGTTTCAATTGATATATATTTTAAGGGAATCGACAATTAATTATTATGGTTTCCTATCAATGGGAATCATCTCAATCTCTTCTTTGCCTGAGAATTTTTAATGTCATGTTATATTTATTAGTATGTAATATTTTACATATTCAGCTTAGATTATAATATTGTTAGCTCATGTATTCATCAAGAGATTATGATTCAATCAGCTAATGGAGGATGAAACTTCTCATACTCAAGAGTTCTCAGTAGCTCATAATGCATCAATATCCAATAGTTCAAGATAAATGTTGAAATATTTTTGTTCCCCACCACCATTGATTTGTATTATATACCACATCCTAAAGATCTTCAACATTACTATGTCATGGGGAGCACGTGACGTTAACGTGTAATTATTGGGTTGAAGATGGTCTTGTTAATGGTGCACTTGGATATATTCAAAATATTTTATTTGCATCTAGTTCAAAGCTGCCACAACTTCCACAATTTGTTACAGTTATGTTTGAAAAGTATTTTGGTGTTCCGTTTGATAAGGATTTTCCCATTCTTGTACCCATTCCACTTGTTGTTAGGGGGAATATGAAGCAAATTCTTTTGAAAATGGCATCGACATTGAAAATACACAAATCACAGGGGGTAACTTTGCAACGCGTTACTGTAGATATTGGAGATAGAGAAAGGGAGGGTCTAATATTTACACCTATATTGAGAGTGAAACAATATATGGCTTGTGGATTTCACCGCCTTTTTCTATTCAACGCTATGCAAAAATGAAAGATAGTGCATATGTTACACTTACAAAGAATGAGGAGGAGCGATTAAATTTAATATCATTTTTGGGGTATTTATCTTCAATACAGTTTACTGCTTATGAGTTCTTTTTTAAGTAAATTGACTATTTCAAAGAAATTGTTGTTTGATTTCTTGAATTGTATTTGTTTGCATTTTATCTGTGCTTCTTTTGAATCCTTTTATATTTATGTTTGAATATGAAATAAGAAAAAACATAAATGAATAGTTTTGTTTCTTTTAATTTGATCTCTTTGAATGTATTGATTTTAATTGTATGCTTTTGTCAATGATTCACATATATGGAGAACACTCATGGTAATCATTACATCATAGAAATTAACTCTATTACAAAAACGATTAGTTTTGTTACTTTTATTCGTGCAAGGTATGATAGAAGACATGGCTTACATCTTCATTTTGTCGATGAGCATATCCATGTTTTGAGTGGAATGAAATTAGATTTTCAAACATTATATCATTTGCACCATAGAGAATCAAGGAGGAAGACGAGAAGTGATTTTCTTGAAAACGTGAAGTATCATGATCATTATGCTATTGAATTGAATTGGTGTTTCTTTTGCCACCACTCTGGGTGTGTTTTGGAAGAGGTTGTGGTGTTATTGTTATTATTATTTATTTCCATGTTACTAAACTTTGGATTATTTTCATTGGTCCTGTAATGTTTAAAATTTAATCTCATTTCCTTGTTGCATTGTGAGTAAGATTGTCAGAATTGTCCTTTCTTAACTATCATGAATGCTTGTTAGCGATTTACAACATTTGTTGTTGATGTCAAAATTTATGTTCTCTTTGATGTATTTAATTTTTCCTATGCTTATGCTTAATTAGTGATATTATCTTATATTTTTAATTAGCAACATTTCACATTCATTAATGTTATGATTTTGTGTTTATATATTTCTATTAATTTTTATTATTAATATTTCATTGTTAATTTCAATATTTATTTTATCATATTTTTCTATCATAAATAATGTTATACATTTAGGTTATTAATTTTTATTAATATGTTTTATTTAATTTCATGATTTGTTTTATTAAATTGTGTTCAATTATTTTTTATAATATTTGCTTATATGTGCTATTATTAATTTCTAAAGTTATTTTAACTTTTTGTTATGAATAATATAATATTATATTATTAGTAATATTAATATTAAAATTAATATAAATTATTATATGATATTCTTATCAACATTTATGAACCACATTTATATTAATATAAATATGGCTGTGCTAGTTTATATATAAGATACTCAATGACAATGTAAAGGATTTTACTTTTCTTGAAGTTTTTGTTTTTTGTCAATAAATTTAAGTTGCTTCACTCTCAAGTTGTCCATCGAGCTCACATGTAATTTGAATCTTTTACTTCCTGATATAAAAATAAACTTTGTTGCTTCATTTGTTTATACTTAGAATGTTGAAATATGAAATAGGGTTGAAAACCATAGGATGGATAAAGATAATTATTTTAGTTAAAGAAAATATTTTTGAAAATCAAGTCAAATTAAATTAAGTTGAGAAACATAATATATGAGTGAATACATAATTTGAAGAAAGAGAAGATCATTGACCATGTAAAATATATTAAGTAGCTAATAGTTTCATAAGTTTAAACAAGAGAGGCTGCATGGCAGCTAGTCCCTGCCTAGCTGGTCCAGCCACCAGCAGCCTCCCCTAAAACTTACGCTGCCTTCATTGAACTTCGACTGCCTTCTCTAGACTGTGGACTAAAGCACGTAGACCTACTGCATAAACTAAAGCTGCTAGTAGCTGCTAGTACTTATTATAGGGCTAGTAGTTCTTACAGGGCTAGTAAGTCCAATTACTCTACAGACGGAGGAAGCTACTCTAGTCTAAAGTGCAAGTAGTAATTTCAGGTCGACTTTGACACAAAACTGCGAGGAACGTTCAGGTTATATAGCCAAGTGAAAAGAATCGCTGAGGTAAGCACAATGAGCGAGAGAGAGGAAGAATTGTCTGCAGAGAACAGAGTTGGATTAAGCTCTTGGCAAGCACCTACATTGAATACTTTTGAAGGTCATGTCCAACAGATGTTAATAAAGTAGCCAAGGAAACATTGTAAACCAATTAGCGGAGCCTTATCTCCTGTCATGATTTAATGTAAATATATAAATTGTTCTTGTTTAAAAAAATGAATTAGTGATCCCTTTTATATCCCAGACCACAATGGATGTTAAATCTAGATCTGCTCGAATAAATGTGGTTATACCTTTCGTATTTTTTTCCAAATCTGAATAGTCAACCTATGGTATTGTTCAAACTAAACATGAAAGCCTTAATATTATCAAATTATAGACCATGCAAGATTAAGATGGGGAGAGAGGACCGCACCTGATTGTAAACCATTAAAAACGAGAAATCCCAAATTTTGTTTTACATGCTATTGTAGTTGTGTGGATTTATGCTTTTATTGCCGTTCTATGGATTCTAGATATTAGAAATAGAATGGATTGTTTAAATTCTAAAGGTTTATTTTATTGGAATGCCAGAAAGCATTTATATATGCAATATAAATAGATAGAAAAAGTGTAATGTATACTTGATGTGTAGATAAGGAGCTTCACCAGATTTTAATAAATAGAGAAAAGTGACATTCAATGACGCTTGTTGTCGTCAATGACAACATTATGTGCAACACTAAGTCGTCAATGACAACATTATGCGCAACACTAAGTATACTCCAGTCCAATATGCATAGAATTGTTCTGAGAAAACCACGCAAGCCACGTGCATGCAAGCCACGTGCTTGTTTATCAACATTGCATGCTGTCTGTGAAGTCGAGACTTGTTTGTAAGTTCTCTGGTTTAGCGGCGTTTGTTTAGTCCATAGGCCCAACTGATCACAATACAACGATATAAAGCACATAGACAAAGAAAGGGAGATTTCATTGGAAGGCCAACCATCCGAGCTAAGATATGATAACAGATACACTAATTTAGTTCAGAATGTCCAGAGCCCTGTCGTTGAGAAGCTCCAGGCAGGCGTCGTCCCCGTTCAGAGAATCCTCGCCATCACAATCTGTATTCATGGTGTACAGAATCTTGCAATCCGGCCCGACGTAGACTGAGAAATACCCTTTCGGAGCCATGCCGTGCCAGTGGCTGTCGGGCCATGAACGAGAGCGTTGCAGATTAACAAAAGGCAAAATCGTGCAGGAGGTCGCAGACAACTCTTATTTCGAATTTTAAAGCTTGGGGCGTGGAGTTTATCTTCCGATCTCAGAGGTTTTGATGATCTAAATGCAGTAAATTTTGTAAATATCGGAGAATTTGAGTTGACACCGTAACATTTGGATATATTCGAGCGCATATGCACCTGTAAGTAGTGTCCTGAGCTGACGGATTTGGAAATTTGCAATATCCTTTACATTTTCTGTTTATACTTGGTGGTTTGAGCTACGATTGTGGTAACTTGTGGTTTAATTTTCCAATTTTCTTCAAACATAGCAGAAAATCACCCCTTTCTCAAAATTTACTTATTTCATGCTTCATTTTGGACAAGCGGTGGTCATTTTTTAGGTAAATAAATGTGCAGGTCTTCATTTTAATTTCCATAGATCTACTCTCAGTATACATCCTCAGCATTTCAGATTATCTCTGTACATGCTGGAATCTTTGAAGCTTATCTTGTAATTTCCTAAGCAAAAGTTCGTTTTTAGCCTCCTTGATGAATTATAAAGAAAAATTCGTGTTATTTGCATGCTTTTATGTGTGAAACTATGTTTGATCTCCAAGTTGAAGGGTTCATTGAAATAATTCATTCTTCTTAAAAATGAATTGCATTTCGCAGATTCTCCTGCCAAAACAGCAACCTTAATACCTTCCATTCTTCTTCAACTGTAATATAATGCTCTTCCAGAGGATCTGTCCCTTATATTTCACTTAAATTGGAAAATTTTTAAGCAGGGAATGCCCCTAAATGGATACTAACAGAGAATATAATCGCAGGGGTGTTATTTATTTGGATGAGAAACAATGCGTTTCCCTGTATTACTCCATCTTGTTTTACGATACTGTGGCTTCACACAGCAACTGAAAGGTAAGCAATTGTAAGGGAAAAAAAATACTAAGAATCTGCTGTGAACAGACCATACTAAATGAGGAATTGTTTTGCAGATGAACAACCTTACCTCTCGGAAGCCGGGGCCGCCGTCGAGATTCCCGTGCACTGCTTGCAAGATCAACCGAAAGAAATGTCGAGTAACCTGCACAACAATTCTGTAATATCTGTTAGTTGTTTTACGGTTTATTTTGAAAAGAACAAAATAGAATTATTGCAGCCTTTTTTAGAAATAGTTAACACGACCACACTAGGCTTCGTACTTGATTGTTGTCAAATTACTTCAATTAGAAATTTAGAAATTTCTGAAAGTATTTACCTGATGGGCAATTTCTAAAACTATTTACCTGTGATGGGCGGCGTGGTGACTTTATAGGCGGCAACACCGAACGACATTAGAGAGGCCGCTGCTCTACTCGAGCAGCAAGAGCTAAATAGGGCACTGCATAAAGTTGCCGAGTTGGAGAAAGAGCTCAGCACGAAGTGTGGTGAAATTGAATATTTGAATAAGATAATTGATTGTCTGAAAACCGAGAACTCTGCAAACGTAGAACAACAGTCACAGAAAATGAAATATTTGAAGGCTGAACTTACCCAATTGCGCGACTTGAACAAGGAACTTGAGCAGCAGAAAAGAGAAATGGCAAACAAGCTTGAAGCAGCGGAATCGCAGTTTCGTCCTTTAAGCCATGCCACTGAGGTGAGTTTGCCTGAAAAGCATTCCGCAATTCACTTTTGAGTGATTTCTATGTATATTTCTCAATAGAACACAGCGCATACGGTTGTTCAGAAATATAAGTGTTCCTTGCTGACATGCAAATTGACACGCACTCGCACTGCTTCCATGCAATCGACTGGCACCTGTCCCCTGTTTAATAAACGTAACCTACGACGATACCCCCAATTCTCATTAACAGCCAATTAACATTAAATGTTACCCAACTAATGCTATCCCAAAGATAGCATTACTTCACTGAGCCGAAGCTTTACTAATTAACCAAAACATTTTCCTATGTTTTGAGGCCTCATACCTCGTACTGAGGCCAAATAAGACGATCGTTGCTGCCATTGGTTACACGCATCGGCAAACATAAAATTTAGTGGGACATATCGCCAGCATATCGCCAAACTTTGGTTTAACTTTGGTTTAACAGAAATAGATTTATCGGTTCCTGTGTCAGACTAATGCAATCGAAAGGAATCGATTACTATAGTCCCTGCCAGGCCCGGAGGGCAGGGACTAATAAAAACAACTTCCTTGTTGACACCACCATAGCCAGTGAATATCTTAACCTATTGATATGGTTGAACATGAAACCTTCTTTATTTCTTATTTAATTTATCATTTAACCAAAAAAAAGATATTTTTATTTTTTTTAATTATTGTTTCTTCTTTCATTACAACCTCATTTTGATAGTGAGTAGAACATGATCACATTGATTATTATTTAAGCTATAGGTTAGAAACTACAAAATGTTGAAGGGATCTCATTATTGAATCATGTAAAAAAGACTTGTGTGCTCATGTTTCCAAATGTATATTAGATCACAATTTCTTTATCGAATGCATGAAAGAACCACATATTTGATAGTGAGTAGAACATGATCACATTGATTATTATTTACGCCATAGGTTAGAAACTATAAAATGTTGAAGGGATCTCATTATTGAATTATGTAAAATAGACTTGTATGCTCTTGTTTCCAAATGTATATTAGATCACAATTTCTTTAACAAATGCATGTATTATGGTGTTTTAACTTATGCTCCATTATAGCCTAGTGTTTTATGTTTATAGAACCACTTCGAGAGCATTGTTTAATATTATACTAGGATTTTGAACTTCTAATAATTGCCTTTACTATCACAAAAAATGTTTGTAACAATTGGTTTGCCTAGAATCCAAGTCACCAACAACATCACCTATAATATTGAAATAGTTAATCTCCTTCATAATGAATTATGTATTCAACTTCCTAGAAGTAATATTTATATCTACTATTTGGATATTTAATCTCCCTTTTTAATGTACAATTGTTAAGAATATGGCATAGTTCCTTGGCATTAATAGAGTTATTAGATTTAGGGGATAGGAACCATCTCTATTGATAATAATTATAAAAGACATCTTGATTTAGTGTTGAACATTATCCTTATGATAACCCATGGAGAAAATGATTTCTAAATCATTCACCAAAAGGAAAGATTTTGCACTAATGCCTACAAAATCAATCCAATGCTTTCAATAAGAAGAGACTACCATGAGAGATATGCCAAATAAATTCAAGACATCTCCATGCCACTCCTTTCAATTAGATAACAAGTGAGGCTGCAGGGCAGCAAGTCCCTGCCTTGAGTGGATGATTTACTTGGGTTGAAGGGGGCTTTCTTCTAGATATGAAGAAGCAAACGTGGCTTATCAAGATAATAGTCGATATATAGACTTGTTAGAGAAACCACAGGAAAAAAGCAAGGGAATCAAACGAACAAATTATCATAGGATAAAAGACACTCAGTCCATGATGATATTTGTGAAGGCCCTTCCATCGCTAGACTTAATTAGATACTTGTGGTAGTGGAAGCTATAGCAAGGAACTTCAATAAGGCTACAAAGGTTGCAAAGATGAAAGACGACTTATTAATTTACTCTGAGATGCTATTAAAAGAAGGGAAATATGAGCTAGCAATTAAATCCATTTTATTTCACGTTCAATTGAATTCATTATGGAGTAAGAGTAATAAAGGGTGGCTAATGGATAAAGTCCATGGGAATATTGAACTGTTAGAGAAAGTAAAAGACATAGCAGGAAAAGAACCAAACCATGTATACGAGTCCATAAGTTTAGAAGTGGAAATACTTTTAGATGAGTTATACATTCTTCCTAAATTAACAGAACACTAGATCATTGCACAGAGGATGAGAAACATCAGACTCGAAATTTTTACTCTTCGTAAAGCCCTGGATGCAAATCTTCATTGAGATTTGAAAACATTTAATCCCCATGAAGGGATTCGTTTATTCAGTGAGGATGATTATTCCAAAACACTTCTACAAAATAGAATTTCTCCTAAAAAACTAGCTTATCTTTGGGATGAATGGGAAGATAAGTTGTTTTCCTCACTGAACTCTATTTGAGACTTGAAAAATGACAGGAAGAACAAGATATTCTTTACCTAGAGTATGCTATTGAATACTTTAATGTTAGAAAAAGTAAAAATGATAAGTTGTTGAGCATTGGAATAATTCAATAATAAGAACCTATTACATACAATAATTAAACAATTGTTATTACTTAGTTATTTAGGCTAGAATAACTTGTCCTTCTCTATGCTCCCCATAGTAAGGCTTTGAGGCTATTCTACATAGACCCATGAATCATAACTTAAACTTTAGTAGCCAGTTTTTCTACTGAAAAAATAATGTAGTAACAATAGCATGTCTATATTAGCATGTCAACCATGAATCATAAGTTAAACTTAGTAACCAATTTTTCTTAAAAAAATGATTTGCGGTCAGAATAGCATACCATTTTTTCTTAAAAAAATAATGCAGTAAGAATAACATGTGTATATTAGCATGTCAAGGTACTTTAGGAATAATGTAGATTTGTGACACCGAGTGACTCCCAAACAATTGAATATTACACATCCATGACCTAACTAGTTGGTATCCATTAGAAATTAGCCCCAAAACAAACGAACAAACAACTATTAAACATAAACTAATAAACCGAAAAAATGGACTTCATTTAATGGAGAATATAATGAAAAAACTCCATGATGTATGAACGTAGCCTGTATAAGAAACTATTAAACCAAAAAAAATGAATGGCCTATATAAATATGAATTGGCCCACTCACACAATTATTAATTTGACTTGTGTTTATGGCCCACTCATACAATTAATAACGTGACTTGTGTTATTTGTAGGATCTCCTTTGTTTTTGCTGAAATAAAATGTTCTCTTTCATCTTGTCCTAAATTGACTCTTACAAATCAAGAGCATTCAATGATGTTCATCATAACTTGTTCTAAATTGACTCTTACAAATCAAATAACATTCAATAAAACCTGTAAAAGGTAAAGTTGGAAAAATGACATCAATTGAATTTCGTTCAGGAATACACTCACTTACTAGAATATATTGCAGTTGTAAGCAAAATTCATGCTTCATCTAATTGGTTTTGATTCCTTTGGATGCTCTCCCTTTGTATAAAACAAGTGATCTCTTGAGGCCAATGCATTTGGTGCCATCATATGAGTAAATTGATTGGTTTTTTCCAGTGGCTTTCCAGAAAATTGCAGATGTCACTATGTTGGGTCAAGCACTATTACGGTACTTCCTGTCTCTTGGGAAGTAAAAATACCATTCCTTTTCTCTAATGGAAGCCATTTCTTGTTTTATAAGTGCAAACACTAGCATAGTATATTAGAGTCAGTGCTAAATTATTCCATAATTCTACTATTCGTAACAAAAATAGGAAAATAGGAAAATGATACAGGCTGCATCTGTTCATTAGAAGCTTAACACTTTAAATAAAGATTTACCTTCCAGAATCCATGCCTCTATTATTAGGTTGTTTCTGAAGTACCTCTGCTCTCAGGTTGATTCTAAAGATGTCTTATTTTGTTTCTCTAGGTAACAGATAACCCTAAACCCAATAGCGTAAAAAATATTGTTATCCCTAGGATCTCCAATAAAATACAAAGAAATTGCTTTTAAACGTAAATGCAAAGAGACCACTTTTAAATATAAATTACAAAAAGTTCATAATGTTTTTAAACATATTTTATGTGATGCATTTAATTTTACATGACACGACTTGGATGCATGGTAACATACCCGGACATATGAGCCACAACACCGCCATATGGGACCATACTCTGACCACTTGTCCAATGTGATATGACATTCTCTCAATGTCAATGACATCCTAGAACTCCATGTGTTACTCATAAATGTGTGGCTACCATTATCTTTGGCTTCATTTCGCAAGAAGAGAAGGGAGCTACAACACCGCCGCATAGGCCCATCCTCCGACCACCTATCCATAATGATATGAAATTGCCTCAATGTCGATGACATCCCAGAACTTTGTGTGTTACTCATATCTGTGTGGCTACCATTATCTTTGGTTTCATTTCGCAAGAATAACAGGGCTATCAGGTCATATTGGATTCAACTTAGGTTTTCTCTGTTAAAGGATTCTAGCTCAGCAAATCCTATAAAACATCCAAGGGAATCTATAGTTTCAATGTTGTGAAGGAGAATAATCTTTGCCTATGCCATGAATACAATGACAATAGTGGCTAGTCGAAATACAACTATAATAGCTAGCCACCTATTGTTTTATTTGCTTTTGGCTTTGCTGGTATTGCCCCAACAGAGGTTCCCATAGTCTAAGTGAAGGTGGCTCACACAATGAAACGTTGTAGACAACAAAGAGAGCATATTTTCCAGTTTATTAGGTAAGTGCATGAAAAAAACCATGATGCTACTGATTTCATCTCAGAAGAGGCTAACAACTTTGTGTATTTTGAACTAAGTGGGTTCAGTGAGATGGATTGGGTTCACTGCGATGGATTGGAGGTTGGGCATCGAGATGGTACGATCCAAATTCATTGAGTAGATGAAGGGCCTTAAATGCATAAAGTGAGCCCATAAAGAACAACTTGACTTGGGGACATCAATTTATGAAAAAAATAGCCATGAATGGTTCAGGGCTTCAACTATAGTTAATATAATTGATTCTCTTGGCCTATCACAACACTCTCTTGGCCATCCTGCCTCCCATGTTCATCCTCTTGTAGATACGATACCTGATAACAAGGGAACATAGCTCATTAATAGGAGTTGTTTTAAATTTTGTTTAAGGGAATATAACTCAGAAATAGGTGTTTTTTAAAAAAAAATTAAGATATTGAAGTTCATGAAATCAATATAAAATATCATATGAGAATGAGATCACATAGAATAGGAGAAGAGATGAGAATCGTACTAGCTACCATTCTAATTATGCACCAGTTCTGATGTAAGGCTACACAAACATAGAATCAGATATGAAAAAATAAAATCATACCAGTTACCATAGTTGTTATTCACTGGTTTTAAATATCATATGAGAATGAGATCATATAGGATAGGAGCAGAGATGAAAATCGTACCGGCTACCATTCCAATTATTCATCAGTTATGATGCAAGGCTTCCAATTATTCATTGGTTCTGATGCAAGGCTACACAAACATAGAAGCAGATATGAAGTCTGAAAAGCATACCAATTACCATTGTTGTTATTCGCAGGTTTTGGTGCAGTCGACTTGCTCGGCTTTGAAGAAAGAAGTGTCCATTTCAATGGCACAGAACCAAGCTCAGTTAGGAAGTGTCCATTTCAACAACCTAGAACCAAGCTCAAACATGCAGGGTTCTTCCTTCTTCAGTGTTTTTAGTAAACTTAGAATGGTTCCTTTCGTGTTCAGTTTTTTGGTGAACTTTGATTGATATAGGTACATCAGTTCTCTGTTGCCCAGTCGTCCTGAAAACTTAACTTTTACTTTTGTTCAGTGTTTTCAGTAAACATAACTTTTACCGATATAGCTACATCATTCCTCTCCTATTTACCGATACAGCTACCTATTTAGTCTTTCTGGTAAGCTTCCTGTTTAGTCTTTCTGGTAAGCTTCTCTCATGTTCAGTCTTTCTGGTAAGCTTCAGTATGATGCCATGTATCAATTTCTTTTTAAGTCTGCTGCCATGTATCAACTGCTCTTTCATGTTCAATTTCTTAGCTATTTTGTAGGTTCAATCTATTGCCTTGTATCAATTGCTCTTTCATGTTCAATAGCTATCTTTCAGGACATGCAAAGTCCTGTGTGTTCTTGCATGTTTAGAATCATCAGGCTGCATTCCTACATTCCCCCAATATGCATGAGTTGACAATCGACACTACCTACTTCTTGCTCTCTCCTCCTTATGTTATCACCAACCAACGATAGTCGATCACGTTATGTTAGACACCACACCAGGGCATGCACAAATCCACCTGGTCTGTCGAGCCATGTGGAGTGCCCTTTGTGTACAGTTACAAATGTCCAAAGCATCTGAAATAAACAAAAATTTAATGTTTACAGATTAATGTTAGCATTACTTCCATTACTGAAACAAAAATCAATTAAATAAGTCCAATGAATGCATAATATAACCTCTTTGAATGCATAATATAACCACTATGCTTCAACTACCTCGGGAAGAGGCCAAATAAGATGAGCAAACATCTTATTGGCCATGGAAATCTTTATATCAAATTTGATAGGTTATTTAAGAAATAAGAGGAACGTGAATGCTAAAAACTTTAGGTTAAACATAAAAGAAACTAATGCTATCATCAAAAATCGATTACTAATAGTCCCTGTTGGCAGGGACTAATAAGATCAATTTTCCATGACCGAAAAATGGATGATTAACCGATGCATTGGAGGATACAAAGTATGCCATTTTTTATTTCTTCCCATGCTAACATTATCAAGGTTCAAAATCTCTACTTAGCTAAGATGAAGATGAGAGGGTTGAAAATCACTTAGTAGCATCAAACTCGATCTCATGAATCCTCTCTAACTTTGGAGCTACTTGGTAATAGCGTGGTAGTAAAGATTATAACCTGCATAATGTGTGTGATATCTTCCTTCTATTCTTAACTTTGTTAGGAGCAACTACTTTTCCACTAGCTTCAGTTTTGAAAATATTATGCTCAACTAGTTAAAATCCCATATCCAAAGGAAATACTAGTTGTTAAATTCATTTAAGGTTTATTGCCTCCTCTAAAAATAGAGATAGTAATGTTTAACACGACATTTTTAAAACCAAACACTTCATCTTTTTGTAGAACTAGCCATAAGATTTCCAATAAAACTACTTTTTGGAATTTCCCATACAATCACTCAACCATTTCGAACATGTCCATTCATGTTCTCCATCCCCTTCACCATCTAAACCAATATTCTATTGTAACTTTTTTCAGATTGGTAGCCACTCTTCAGATGCATATAAAGCACTTTACAACTCGAGTGCAACCAAAACATTATTTTTTTTTGTAGATCGCTGAAACCAAAACATTATTTATAGATCGTTGACCCATTCCTCATCAACGTGAAGAATTCAAACATATAGCATGAAGGTATAGGTGTTCCTGGCTGCTTAATTGTATGTATACCAAACAATAACTGTATGATGATTTATATGAATATTTGTTTAATTTTTTTTAGTATAATTAAATCTTTTTAGTAGGGAAAAATTATATATATATATATACATATATATATGAGAATGATAATAAGTTAACAATTATTTATTTGATATTGAATAATGGCAATTTTTTATATAATCGTTATATTATAGTACACAAAGTCATGTCTTAGACTATTAAGATATAATGAGAGTTGTACAAGTTGTACACATGTTATTTTTACATTTTTTTGAACTTTATATTTTTTAAAAATATTTTTTGTAAATTAAAAAATAAAACCCATAAAAATTGTCTATTCAATACTTTACACCAATGAAAAAATAGATTTTTTTAATTTAATTAACCCACCATTTGTGTTTATGGTACAAAGTAATTAATATATAATATTATTTTCAATATTTTATATTGATTGTTACACCATAATTAGTGATATAGTAGATAGTAATTATAATAGAGGTATACAATTACACAATTAAAAAAAGACATTTCAAACCAATTATATTTAAGATAAATAAAAATAAATTTTATTTAAAAAATAAATAAATTTAATTTAATAATAATAAATTTTAGATAATTTTTTTTGAAAAAAAGCAAATGACAAGTCAACGAGTAACGAATTATAATAATAAGAAACCCTATCAAATTTATGCAAGTGTAAAAAGCTTCTTAGTGACAATACTACGGAAAATTTGAGGCTCTTCACATTCCGCCGGACGGTATAATCCGTCGGGGTTTCGACAATAACAGTCAGATTATCAGGTGTGGAATTGTTTATCTCTGAGTCGTTCAATAACAGTCTGGAGGTTACTTTTTCTTTCCCGGGACAACATTTGAGCTATCTGAGCAGCTCTGACTCTAAGCTGTCCGCCCTCCTCTTCCACCATAACCTTCTTCACCGCCCTGGAGATATCTTCCTTCGAAAACGACCCGTCGAGCCGTCGCTCCACTTCCACTCCCACCTGCCATTCACCCTCCACCAGTCTGGCAGTCAGTCCCTGGTCCAGTTGCATGGGCAACGCCACCAGGGGCAACCCGAAGCTCAGCCCTTCAGTGACCGCATTCTTCCCACAGTGTGTGAGGAAAGCCCCCACCGAAGGGTGAGAAAGAATGCGCACTTGCGGTGCCCAATCCTCCAAGACAAGTCCCCTTTCTACCGTCCGTGCCCTAAAACCCTCGGGCAGAGCATTAGCCGTGGCTGTCTGAGGTAGCAGACGAAGCACCCAGAGAAAAGCCACCTGGCTCTCTTCTAATCCGAGCGCTAGGGTTCGAACCTCCGCATTCGACAAGAAGCATTCGCTGCCAACAGACACCATAATCACCGACGAAGGGGCCTGCGTGTCCAGCCATCTTAAGCAATCACAATCATTGAGTTTCTCCATGGAGTCCCCGGATCGGTCCACACCGCCTTCGAAGACGAGAGGGCCGACGGGGAAAACTACCTTTCCTGTAGCTCTCTGCAGGTAATCAATGTACTTTCCTTCCAATTCATGACAACTATGGTCGAAAATGGCACTGCATCCATCGAATGCAATCAAAAATCGATCTGCAAACCTCAGGCGTCCAGATCCATCGCTTTTATAAACCCATAACACCTCTCGTGCTTCATGGTGCCGGTAACGCACAACAGATTCGGGGGGGAAACCTGGCGGATGGGTCGTCAGATCCTCAGCTTCCAGGTTTTGAAGGACGCCTCGCGCCGGACAGAAGCAGTAACCCAGGACGGCCGCGCCGACGACGGAGAGGACGATGGACGGAATCGCCAGTTTTTGAGCGACACGGGAAGTCCAGCACTGGAAGATGTCGTAGACTACGTAGTCTGGCGAGAGGCGCTGCAAAAGCGCGTGGAAGGGCTCTTCCCAGCGGTCCACAGCTTCGACGAGCAGAGGTATCCTCTCGTTCTCGATATCGGAGGTGCACTCTGCGCCAGGTGGGAGACCCTCCACGAAAGGTAAGGGCAGCTCCACCAGATCTATTCCGTCGTCTGAGCGAAGAAGCGGTTTGATCTTCTCAACATTGCGTGGAGAGGAAACGAAGGAAATTTTAAAGCCATGACGGGCGAGGCGCTTGGAGAACTCCAAAAAGGGGCGAATGTGGCCTTGGGCAAGCCATGGATACATCACAACATGGACTTCATGCTGCTGCTTATCTCTTAAATTATCCTTGCCCTCCATACGACCCTCCCTTCGCCTCCACAGTTTACAACAACCGACAAAATAAGAACTCCCTCCAAAAAGAAATGAGGCTTTACACCAACCGACAAAATCAGAACTCTCACCAAAAATAAATGAGAGAATCGCGGACGACGACCTTCGAATGAATGAATTCAGGCTGGACGTTAACTTTTAATAGATGCTCTACCGGTTAAAATTACCGGAAGAACATACAATTGTCCGTGAGTTTATATTTGGAGAGCGTACCTAAGAAGTCATTACAAGGAGAGTACATAAAGTGGTCATGACGGGAAAGATGCCAAATATATCACAATCATTTGTTAGTGGTAGTCACAATCATTTGTTAGTGGTAATCAATACGATAGTGTTGACCAACTAGGGTGTGAGGTAATTATTTTTAATTGATTTTTTTTTTAATTGGTTAGGATGCAAATGAGGTAGCAAGTTAAGTTGGGAAAATTTTACATTTAAGTGCACTTGAGTTAAAGGTCATTTGGATGGGTGACCTCTCTTGTTACGAGGTGCAAGTCCTCGAAGTGATGATTGACATATCTAGTTTTCAAAATTTTAAATAGATTTTAGAAAGTTCATTAAAAATTTTCAGAATGTAAATTTTTATGATTCATCATGTTTATCAAGATAATCTTTCAGAAAATCACATTGTAATTAGTTATGTTTACCCATTGCAAACCAAAAAAAGTGATTCCACTAATGTATTAATTTAACAATGCAATTATATATTGTAGAGATGCCAGAGAGAAATGAATATTAAAGTACTTAATAAGTTAATTAAAAATGAACGTTAAATAATTTATAAAATAATTAATATAAACGGTAAATCATTTATAAGATAATAATATGGAAAAAAATCACTAAATTTAGAATATTGTTTATAATAATAAGTTGCTATAATTTTGATAATAAAATAAATTATTTAGTAATTTGATAATAATATTTATTGTTTATAATAATAACTTATGATAATTATGATGAACGTTAAATCATTTTAAAATAATACAAAGGAATTTCAAATATGGTTAATTAAAGTTAAAAAAATATAATAAACTAAATATTTTGTTAAATTAAAAATAAATTTGATTTTCGTTTAAATGTAATTTCCAATTTTTTTTTACTTGTTTGTATATAGCATGATTCAAGTTATAAAATGGAATTCTCAAAAACAAAATTTTATTTTAAAAATAAAAAATAAAACTAAAAAATTATATAACACCAAGTGTCATAATAATACATATATCACATCTTAATATTTATAAAAATTTAGACACATCAAATCAACTCACCTTTAATAATTTCATAAATTTCTTATAAAAAAATATACTATTGTGAGTTGAGATTAAATATAAATTATTTGTAAAACCACGTTTCATTTTAATAAACCCATGGGCTTCAAACGCAAAACCATCACACGAATTCTGAATTTCAAATGTGTGTGGCGTGCATAAAGCGTACGACATTATTATTTTATTATAAATCTAAAATTTTAAATTGTGACTAATTTTAAATATCTATAATATATAATAAAAATTAAAATGTGGTTAATAGATATCATTTTGGGATTCAACTACGTTAAGTAAGTCATTCACGTATGACCATTTCCATGAGAGATAGTTGTAACTAAAAAATAAAAATGTTATTAATTATTAAAAATGTGATTAGTAAATTTGAAAGAAGTAAAAAGTTTTTTATAATATTTTCATATTATAATTATTTGATTTAAAAGATATTAAGACATAAATTTGGAATTTTAATAATTTTTTTAAAATATTAGTGGAAAATTGGCTTCTAAGAATATTAATAATATAAAAAAGAGAATATATATAATAATCTCTGATTTTATATTTTTAACTTTTTAATATAATTATGTATTTCTCCAAAAATTTATTATTTTTTATTCAGAATTATTTTTACACTTTTATTTTTAAAAATACTAATAAATTTATGATTTAAATATTATATTATAAATATCGACTTGGAATTTTCTAACCAACTAAAATAAATTATTTTTAATGTGAAACTCACCATCACAATGAAATTGAGTACTTATAAAATATGAAGGATTTCATACCTATGTTTTTCCACCTTTATTTGAATGTAGATGTTCAATAATGGTAATCGCACCATAGTTCTTATATGATTTTTCTCTACATTGATTTTAAGTATTTATATCCTATAGGTTTTAACATGTTAAACGTTGTATATTACACTTATTAGTCCCTGCCTGGGACTATTAGCATTCGATACGCAGTCAACTGGCTATTAGTTGATGCGTTGACCGCAAATATGTGCCGGCTATTTACTACTTAACCAAAGTTTACCTACGCAATTTCCTCGCAAAAAAATTTTAGCCAAAGTTTTTGTTTGGAGGTCTTATTGCCGGCCTCACGTCGCCCGATGTGCGCTCAACTTGCGCTCAACTCAATTTATCCTAAGTTCGTTCTCCCTGCACTCAACTTGCGTTAGCCTAAGTTTTTTATCCTAAGTTTTCTTTGCTGCCTGTTCGTTCAAGGTCGCCGTCTATGCTGCGGTAACTGAGTTCCGGCATGAACGCGTGTGGGGAATCCAAGATTTGCCGATGTACGAGATGCGACAGCATGAGAAGCGGCGCTCGTCCTCTTTTTTTTTTTTTCCCATTTGTATATGATCCTGAGAGCGGTGCTCAGATCCGCACGACCGGAAACAGGGTAAGTCGGACTGTAACAGTCCAGAATCCTCTCGGCCGAAGATTTCCTCTTAAATATGGAGTAATGATTAAGCGAGGTCCGAGGTCTGGAGAAAATTGATTTGAAGATTGCAGAGCGAGCTCAAATATGGAGTCGTGATTAAGTTTTCAGTTCGTATTAAGAGAATCCTTTGAATGGCGAGGGAGAAGGGAAGCATAGAGGAGTTTATCCACGGAGGAGGAAAGGTTCGGAAGAGAGGATGCTCTTCATCGTCTTCGTCTTCTTCCATACTGCACAATGTGAAGCTGAAGCGAGCGATTATGGTGAGGAAACGAGGGGGATCGAGCACGCCTGTTCCGACATGGAAGATGTCATCCGAGACGCCGCCTGCCATGGTATCTTCCCCCCGTCAGCCTTCCCTTGTTGGGGTTCAGGGTAATAGAGTTGCTGTTTCTGCGAGGAAACTAGCCGCTACTCTATGGGAGCTTCAGGAAATTCCATCTTTGGTTGCAAAGGGGGATATGCACGATAAAAAGGTTAAGAAAAGCTCGAGGAACAGTGAATATCACAAAGAAAAGAATACAAGCCGCGAGAGAATGCCATTGCAGTCTCATTATTTGCCTCCCCATTTGTCTCGTCCATCGCACAGTCCAAGCTTTTTTTCTGTTTGTTGCTGAAGATAGGGTCAGTCCGAGTATTTTGAACAAAATTTTCGTTCCTTTGATCTAAATGTGAGCAATTGAGAGGCGAACGACTTTGCGCCTGCTTTATAACAAAAATCTGGCAGAGTTTGAGTAATCTCCGGCATTTTTGAAAGAGTATGATGGCAGAGAGTGAGCCTTTCAATACGTTGTCCTTAACCTTTTTGTTGCACAGAATACATAAGAGGTGACTCTATCCAGTTGATAAGGTTCGCCCGGGAAGGTTTTGGCGAGTGCGCACTCTTTTGAAGCGTGGTGAACAGTGCGAGGCTTCATTTGCAGTGCGGCATTGAGGCAGAGTACCACTAATCTGAAGCCATTGCTGTGAAATTGAGATTTAACATATCTCGGCAGTCTGAACTCTGCAGTCTTCGGGTGAACTATGCGGTCTTCAGGTGAAGTCGGCGGTCTTCGAGTGAACTCTGATTGGACCTGCGTTAACCCTGTCTGTGGTGAAATCTCGGCGGCATGGGAGGGTTGAGGGCACTCCACGAATTTTATTGTAAACATATGCATTGTGCTTCTTGGGGAGACCTGAAACATCGAATTCAATCTCTCGGTGCACCGGTTCTTCCGTCTCCTTACAGAGAATGGATGGATTCAGGTTTTGAGAAAATGGTAGAAGCTTCCCTGGATTGCATGCAGAAATTGATAGCATAAGGGGGTGAGGCTGATGCGATCGGTACCCCTGAGAGCAAGCTTCTATTTCAACTCATGGAATTGGTCTGCAAGTGCCACGATTTGTTGTAGCTGACCTCATGGAGCCCCCAGAGAAATCGATTTGTTGCAACTCGATGGTTCTTAATTATAGCCTGGAATTTTCACCCCCGGGCAGGGACTACCGCTACGGCAGTAGCTCCCTTGTTAATATAGAGTAGACAATGATTTATGTAGAGTGGATATAAATTATTTGATATCTATTTCTTTGAAGAATTTTTTTAGTATGGGATCTCCGGCGTCAAGAGCGGGGATAAGATGCATAATTAAAACATGGTTATCATGAGGGGAACTTACATCATCACAAGCTCTTTCAGAGCATCTAGGGCGAGGACAAGGATTTTTGGTAATAGAAATAGGAGGCATATGGCTACTTTGTGGGTTTTGGTTCTAATGTTCAAATGTAATTGTGTCATTTTTATCACAATGTTAGGTTGCAAAACTCTGTAATGAAATAAATTGTAATTGTGTCATTTTTATCACAATGCTAGGTTGCAAAACTCTGTAATGAAATAGATTGGGTTCATTCAGGGCATTTTACAAAGTAAGGAGCATAATTGTGAGAATCCGCTAGTGGGGCAGGATCCAGATATAAATATTCCCTTAAAGAAATAGTAGCAGAGCAAAATGAGCTAATGAAAGGTTATGGATCTTTGTTTAGGAATTTTTGGGGCTTCAACTATTTAATGTTGGGGAAATGAAAGATCTTCCCATCTTATAGTTTGGTGTTCAACCTTTTGGTTAAGGGGATTTGTGAGAACCAACGTGCTTGACGAAGAACCTTGGTTGGGAGAAAGTAATACTGCACAATAAATAGTATTTGTATGCCTAAAATATCTGGATCACAATATTTGTCTGCTCATTCTTTATATCAAAACCAGATGTCTTGATCTGTAGTTTCAAAATGTCTCCCAAATGCTCATCAAATACATATACTGAGAAATTTGGGTAGCATTCAAACCACATTGGACCATTATATAGAAGAGCTACTATACCACCTATTAAAGACTAAGACTGTAAATTTATTGTGTGAGATCCGTGACAGTGCATAGGACATATGCATCTATTCCCCTATGTACCAAAACATTTATATGAAACCTAATATAACCGATATGTAAGCACTGAATCTTATGCTTTTTGGCTTCCACCTAAATTTGTCACAATGTAGAAAGGCTATGGTTTATATTACATCACAATTTTGTTGTACTTGTGAAACTGCTTATTAAACAAACACATGACTAATTTCTTTGAAAGGAAACATATTAAGATATGTATAGACTTGACTAGCACATATTTTTGTAACTTCCATGCAGTTTGAGGTTCAAACTCTATGAATTCAATATTTACATTATTGAAAGGTTTATCAAAACATGATTCGAACATTCCACTCATATATGAATGATACTTATCTGCATTTTTAATATCTTTAAAAGATATAGTTCTATCCATTTTGAATGTTTTTGTAAAATACCCTCACTTTCACCAAATTTTATTTTATTGTTTCAAATAAACTTTCTATTTGCTTACTACAACTACCATTATAAAGTCAACATCTAAAAGATTTGCCAATGTTTAATTATTTATATATTTATTACTAAAAGATCTCATACCATTATTTCTTTCTATTTCTTTTTTTATTATTATTCTTTTTGGAATTCTATTGTAATTTGCTAAAAAAATATTTGAAAGGAATTTGATTTATATCTTTCCACCATATTTGTTAATTTATTCGACTAGGCTTTTTTCCAACTACATCATATGTCAATATCAAACTCCAATCATATGATATTCGACTGTGAAACATTTTCACCTATGTTATCACCACAACTTGGTGTCGGTCTAGATCGTTCAACTATGAAACATGTTCACCCATGTATTATCACGACAACTATGGTGTCAGTCCATTTTTTTTCATTTGTTTACAACTATGAGCCTTGAATACTACTTCTCATTTGTTTACAACTATGAAACTTAATATTATTATGAAGTATTATTGATATAAGATTTTTTTGTCGACGTGTTTCAAACCAATTAGTGTGGCTCATCATCAAGACAAGATGTAGAGTCAGATCATGGCGCCACATCAAATAGGGATGAGGAGAGGTATTTTTTCGACCTTTGTAGTATAACGACTAATTTGACTAGTAATAAATAAATTAGCTTATAATTAAAAAAAATATGAATGTTAAAAATATTAGATTATAAAATAATCCCTATAAAAATTAGAATATACTACCTAATTAACTAACTACTTATCAGTATTAAAATATATGTAAATACTAACAAAACAATAAATAATGGGACTAACTAAATATAAATCTTAGAATAATTAAATTCCCACAAAAGACTAAGTAAATGAATAATTTAGCAAATAAATATTGATTAAAGTTTCAATACAAAAGTTAAATTATTTAGATTGACTAATTTAATATGTTATAAATATTTTAAAACAAACTTCTTTTTACTAATAAAGAACAACTAAAATATTTTACCTAAACAAAAAATGTTAGGACCAACTAAAAATAAAATAGTAGAATAATTAAAAAAATGAAAACAAAAATACAATAAATAAATATTTATTTTTATCTATGAATTATAGGACAAGTGCCCTGCTAGAAAAAGGTAAAGAGATTAAAAATTAAAATCTACTACAATATTCACCTCAGGATAACAGAAATAAAAAATAGAATCTACCCCATAAAGTGAACAAAATAATAATGACAATAATAATAAATAAAAATAGGAATAAAAATAAGAAAGGAGATAAAGGAAACCTCAAAAAATAAATAAAAATTAAAAGAAGAAGGAAAAAGAAGGGACCCAACACCTTCTATCCTTCCAACCATCATCACGATTCAAATTCCCAGGTATATTTTCCATTTCTATAGCTTCCATGAACTTATGGTGATGGAAATGATCAATTTTAGCAAGGACCCAGGCATCCTTAATGCATATATGATGTTTACTATTTTTTCGCATGTTCAACCAAAGCTAAAGAACACATCCTCCCATGTTTTATGTCTGTCGCATGTTCATGAATCCTCTGATTTCATGATTGGTGAGTCTCACAATTGTAGGGAGTACCACATGGATAGGGGGTGAGATAAACACATTTCAAATTCTTAGGATCCACATGGTCCTTCACCAACCTCAGGGAGCTCTTAATGATATTTAGGGGTATAAAGGTCAAAGAGACTTTATGTTTCTTCAGAATCCTAGGAATCTTATAAGTGGTCCTGTGGATAAACGACAGATGTACCCCTAAGGACCTTTCCTTGGGATCTTTCTTAACCTTTAGACCTTTTTCAACTTTAAGGAAGGCTTTAAGATATTGATCCCTACGATAACCATTATCAATAAAAACATTTAGGATGTGGGTTCTTTCATCATCAAGGTGATTTTCATCAGAAACTCTTAATGCCTCAGTGGCTAGGGTGTTGAGAACACCTAGATTTTTGGAAGGGAAATGATGGGATTTAGCATTAAGATCTTTCTCTATGTGAGTTTTTCCTGAAAGACTTGATGGGATAAAGAACCATCCTCTTATTTAGAAATAAGGACGTCAAGAAAAGGAAGACAACCATTGATCTCACATTCTATAGTGAACTTAATGGAACTCGATTGGTTGTTAAGATGTTGAAAAAAGAGGTCCATCTTTTCTTGACCATGGGGCCAAATAACACAAGTGTCATCCACAAATCTCTTCTACATTTTCGGTTGGAATAGAGCAGAGGACAATGCCTTTGATTCAAAAACTTCCACAAAAATATTTTCCACAACTAGGGAAAAGGGGGAACCCATGGCAACATGACAATCTTGTTCATAAAATTCCCCTTCGAAGCAAGAATGTGGAGGTAAGACAAATTTCAACTAAGCTAGTTGTATCAGGATTAGTAAGGCGACTAACAACTTTGATGGCTTCCTTAATGGGGATGTTAATGTAGAGCGAGACCACATCGAAACTAACCAGCTTATCATTTAGATCAACTATTATATCCTTTAATTCATTGACAAAAGAGGTAGAATATTTGACGAAGGAATTTGTGTGACCAACAAGGGGTTTAAGCTTCAGGAATAAATATTTAGCAAGAAGATAGGTCGTCCCCCTTATGGTGTTAATAATAGGCCTAAGAGGAGCCCCTTCCTTATGGATCTTAGGAATTACATAAATCTTAGGCATGAGATGGATACTCTCAATAAGTCTATGGCTTAAACAACTCGCCCAGCTACTCGATTTTATGGCAAGAGCCACATTTCTAGAGATCTTCTTTAAGAGGTTTTTATTGAATTTTTTGTAGCTCCTAGTGTTATTTAAGTGATCCAATATTTTTTGCCTCTAATCCTCCTTATTAAGGATAACAACAAATCCCCCTTTGTCAGCCTTGAGAATGACAATGTCCTTGTTATTATTCAAATCCTGAAGAGCACTGAACTCCTACCTACTAACGTTGCTCTTTGGGGGCTTCTCCGTCCTCAAGATGACTACACAGTCTTTCCTAATGATATCTTTAGTGACATCTCATAAGTCCTTAATCCCAAATCCAACATTACAGATAATATCTTCCACCAAGATTTTTGTCGGGGCAATGGAAAAATTTCATCCTTTCCCAAGGAGATTGAAAACATGGGGGCCTTGTGTATGTTATTGCCTATGAAGTGGCAGAGGTGATTGATGTTTCTTGTATGTTGGTTCCTAAAAAGAAATAGAGGTGATTGGTGTCACTTGTAGGTTGGTGCCTACAAAAAAACAAAGGGGATTGCTGTATAACATAGGTTGGTTCCTTCAAATTGATAATAGTAGGTTGGTGCATATAAGATATTTCATATAAAGAAGTTTTATAGTTTTATCCCATAATAATTTCAACATATATCTTGTGTTACTTGTCCAATTTATGAGATTGATCTTTTATTATGTTTGACTTTCAACTAAATTTTTTTATTATATTGACTCAACCCCCTTATTAGTATAATTTTGAATCTAATAACTAATATCATAGAAAGTTCCTTTAGAGTTATTCTAGCCATTAAAAGGAAAATAAGAAAGTGGCCATGGTTGTTCACGAAGGTTTTATTGAAGCTTCTATCTTTGATGGATCAAACTATTCCTTCTCGAAGAAATCAATGTGGGTGTATCTAATTTCAATTGGTGTTGAAGCTTGGAAATATGTAATAGATAGATGTAAATATGATAAGCATAATGCATAAGTCACGAGTTCTGTATTTAATTTTTTATTAAAATAAAAGTTTAATAAGGTGTTTCATTGTGAAACAACAAAAGAAATGTGGGATGACTTTCAAAACGCCTATGAAGGAGGTGGAATTGAATAAATTAAAGATAAGAATAATGTAATGCTATATAATACATATGAAATAAGAATAAAGAAGTCAGTTCATAAAGGATAAGTTCTTAAATATTCAAAGAAAGCATAATCATCAAAGTCTATGATTGTTCCATTAATGAATTAAATGCAGGAGAAGTACAATATATATCGAGAAGATATGGTAAATTAAATGGTAGGCCATTATCTATTTTTTTTAATTGTGGTAGAATAGGTCATTATGCTTCCAATGTCTACCTGCAAAATTGGAAGAGGGTGATGATGCTGAAGATCTACTAGTTATCAATGACTAGGATGTTAATGATCAAAATAAAGTGTAATATTCAAAGGGTAGATTTTAAGTTGTATAAGATGAAAAAAAAGTGCAATCCAAAAGTAAGCTACTATTATGTCATAATTGTGGAAGAATAGGTCAACTTTTTTCTATATGTTCACATTTAATTTTGGAAAATAATAGCGATAAAGAAGAACATGAATATAAGAGAAAATATTAAGACTATGAAAAGGAAATATGTGGATCATCAAAATAAAGTAACAAATATGCACCTGATAATGAGATAGAGGAATTCCTACTCATGACCATGGAGGATCAATATGCTAAGAAAAAATATGAATAGATTTGAGCTTCTCAACAATCAAAAGATCCATCTATTAGAAAAGTTAAAGATACCAAGAAGATAATTTAGAATGCAAAATTACCAAAGGTGGTTGAATGTTGGGAATGTGTTTACTCAACATGAAGCTAACTAGTGTATAACTAGGTTAGAAAAAATTGAATATGGTTTTTCATGAACTTACCAATATTTAATGGAATACGATAAGATAAATATTCAATGAATTATTCCTTTATAGGAGGGGGACAAACTTGTAAAACAAAAGCTAAGCATAATTATTCCTACATTAAAATCATTGGTCAAACTAGGAATCAAGAAGATGGAAAAAGAAGGCATTATTTGTCCAATAAGGTATTTAGAATAGATATTCAATCTAGTCATATCCAAAAAAAATAATGGAGGGATGATGTTATTTATCAATTTATGCAGATCAATAAGGCCTGACATAAGGATAATTACCCTTTTCTCAATATCGGGAGACTCTTGCAACTAGTAATGGGATCCATAGTAATGATCTCGATGGATGGATTTGGATGGTACAATCATATTATTGTAGGTAAGGATAATACACATAATAGTGCTTTTACTATGTAATGGGATTTTTTTCCTATGCTGAGATGCCTTTTGGACTTAACAATTTGAATGCAACAATCTAGATGGAAATTTATAAGGATTTCACGTACAACTTAGAGTAAACCAATAGTTTAAATTGATATATTATGAAGGGAATAAAAAATCAACTATTAAGCTTTCATATCAATGGTAATCCTCTCAAGCACTTATTTCCCTGAGAATTTTTAGCGTCTCCCTATATTTTGTCAGTATGTAATATTTTACATATTTAGCTTAGATTATATTATTGTTAGCTCATGTATTTATCAAGAGATTATGACTCCATTACCTAATGGAGAAAGAAACTTGTCAGATTCAAGAGTTCATAGTAACTCATAGGGAATCAATATATAATAGTTCGAGGTAAATGTTGATATATTTTTGTTCCCCAATGCCATTTCTTTGTATTATATACCACATCCTAAAGATCTTGCACTTGACCATTTTTCTACATACACCGTGTATGGAAACATCCCATTGCTCCACATCCGACACATCTCCACTATGCACACACTTCTTTATGCAAAATCCCCCCTACTCCCCCATACACTAATTCATTTTAGTGTGTCCATAAGAAATACATTGCCCAATCCTCCACACGCCTCCACCGACCCCAAACACACATCCATTTTCGCCACACAATTCATCCTCTGCACAGTTCAACTTTCCCCGCATCCTTTTTCCGCACAAAAAATATTTGGCACATATATGTTACACCAAATATCTCATTGAGAGGGGGAGCTGAATCACTCTAATAGAAAATCCATCATTTAAAAATATTTCATCAATAATTGACTATATAGTAGTGCATCAGAAAATAAAGTCTATCATAACAATGAATAAAAATGTGCATCAAGAAACCATCATCACATCAACACATGTGAAAACCAAATTTTACATGGAAACCCATTTAAGAGAAAACTAAAGTTTAATTTTTATTCTTTTTCAGTTCATTCACATAGATTTGCAATAATTGACTCACTAGAGGCACCAACTTCCAGAAGCAAGTTTGGACTCACTAACCCCAAAATGTGTAACACTAACTTGAAATAAATCACAACCTTATTGGGGAATGAACCTAAAATATGTGAAGCACCCACTTATAATAGGCTACAAGTTGATACAAGAACTAACCTTAGTGGAGGCACCCAACTCCTTCTTCAACTCGTGTCGAAAACGTTTCACAATATTTCATACTAGATCAACAAGTACCAAAAACGATATAAGTCATTGAAACTAATATTGCTTCTACTATCACAATGTTGTCATAACTTGTTCATAATCTTCTTACATAACAACCTATTTTTATATTTATCATCAACCTGCTCATCACAACAACATGTTCATCAATATGGTACCATGACACCTTTCTCAGATCCTGATTTAGCTAGGAATGCACAAGCTATTCATAAGCACTAAAATTGTCTCATACACCCAAGGAACATCAATATATATATATATATATATAATATAATATATATATATAATATAATATAATATAATATATATATATATATATCCTCCAAGCACCCCTAATAAAAATGATAATAAAACCAGGGCCATTTTCCTTTTTCAAAATTAAATGTATATCTCTAGAATAGCCTAAAAACCATATAATAATTTAAATGTTTTAAAAAATTCCCTTTTCATGGCATGCTCTACAAAATGATGTTTTCCGGTAGGTAATATACCAAATGCATGTCTCCATAGTGTCTAACTATTCGAAAAAATGTTCATTTGGGGAAAATAAAAGGATGCAAATTATAAGCCCATATGTTCCAAGTTCGAAGTTGAGACCTCTATTGCATAACATAGGTTCAATAGTAATTGTGCCACACAATATTGTTTGCAATACCATGCTCATAAAATTATTTTATTATCATGCCATCAAATAAACTGACTCAAAAAGAGGAAGCACTAAGATCAGTCTAGCGACCATTAGGTCTACCAACTCATGTGGTTATTCTAGGTTAATATCCATGCCACTTCACAAATACCAAGAACAATATTCGTCCCATGCTCCAAACAACATTCCAATCATGGTACCTTATTATGTTTTAAAACTACATATGAAAACCTTCCTGAGAGATTGAAACAATGGTCTTCTTACATGGAAATGAGTTCATCACCACCTTTGTTCTGAGCTTGATTACATTTCATCTCATCATTTCATATAGATAACCAGTGGAACAATTCAATTTAATCCCATGTCATCCACATAATTCAAGGCCCAATCTAATGTTCCTTATTGCATTTTGATGAATGAGAAATACTATCATTTCAAAACATTGATGTCAGTGTCACGCACAAATGACAAGACCAAAATGAATGTGTTAATAGTACTTCATTATAAGTTGAGAAATATGTAACCAAACCTTTCCATAGATTTCGAAATTGAAACTAACGAAGAAAGCACTCTAACTAACCACATTGATCATAGAACTCAACAAGTTATTTCACACAATTGTTGTGTCTTCAATTAGAACCCATGGTGACACACACACACACACACACGCATATAGATTGTTGTTCATGTGGGCCCGGGATGTATGCAAGCTAACCTTGTGACCGACATTCATGATGACCCTCCATATGATGACCCTCCATATGAATTTGTCCTTATTATTATATGCCATGGTCCTTTGGGCCTTAATACCTTTATCCATGTGACCTAATATTTAGGGGTGATGGTCACCCACATGCTAACATGAACAGTATCTGATCACACAATTTGGTAACACATGAGATGTGCCACATGTGACTTGATTTCAAGCCGATCGAACACTAAAAGATGCTAACTATATCTGTGATGTGGTAGTCATCATTACCACGATGTCACCCCATTAAAGCCATCATGTTGAACTACCATGCTGCGTCAACCTTTGATGTTTGTTACAAGATGTCATGTGTCATTATACTATCATCTAGATTTGTCACCTCATCATCCTTACTCCACAACATGTTGACACTTAATTGGTCCATAGGGGAATTATATTCCACACATATTTATACCTAATCCACCATATAATATCTCACTCATCATCAGATATGTTGAGAGGAACATGATTTTTAACTCATTTATATAGTGTTAATGTTCATGTCCCCAAAGTCGTTGATTTCACTGCCAATGTTTCAATTTGCAATCAAGATGTGTGATATTTAACAAATTTTATGTTTTTCACATAAATTTGGTGTTTTTAGTCTTCGTTCCATCTGCCAACTTCAAAACAATCATAACTACTCATCCCAGAGGAGTTTTCCAAGTGTGATATACCATTGGAAATGCCTTAGAGAAGACTGTATAATCATACCATCCAAATATTCATATAGGCATCATGACCTTGAAAAAATGCAATAAACTTCATATTGTTTTGGCTTCATGGATCGAACTCACATATTCCCTCCATGGATTCCTTAATGACAATGCTTCTTCCTTAGTCATCCCTTTTTAAATCAGTGTCGCTCATTTACAATAATGATATCATTATTTCCAACAAGTCACCCTTTACCATTTATGACAACACCACCATACATTGATAGCCATTAATGGCAATGGATCAAACTCCCCCATATTGGTTGTGAATATTATTCTTGCTTCAATTTTTTCTTTCCAATGCTTGCATTCCCTCCCCCTTTGACATCAATGGAAAAGGGATATGGTTTCCTACCCATTAGAGAAATTTTTAGGTTTAAAATGGGCCTTCCAAGGAATATTTTAAAATAATATTGGAAATAATAAAATAAGATTAAATTACATCATCACATTTTAGAGGGAAAAAATGAATAAACTATTTTTTCAACTCGTATTTTTGGAGTAAAAAAGTAAAAAGGTTAAATAATAATTATAATAATAAAATTTCTTTTTCAACTAGTATTTTCGACTTATATCCCTATAGTTTTACTCAAATTTTGAGAGGGAGCACTCATTGGATGCAAAATTTAATTCCCAAGCCCATATTTCCTTGTGTTGTTTAATGATAAATTAGGGCCCCATTTAATAGGAATTTGCCTCTTGGGGTTGTATAGTTCCTTTAGGCTCTTCCTCTGACTACATGCACCATCTGTACAATTTAGATAATTATACAATTGAATATACACTTTCCTTGAATTCTAATATCAACTGAGTAACTCTTAGATGTGACATGCATAAGTTAATTATGAGTGAATCTTCAGTTTACTAGTTGATCACTACAGGAAGCAACACACTCGACTTCAGGAAACACCACACTACACTTAAGGAAGCACCACATAGTACTTTAGGAAGAACCACACTGCACTTCAGGCATCACAGCACTAGACTTCAGGTTTCACCACACTCGAATGCATACAAAACAACACTACTAGACCTCCCACTAGTTCCTTTAACAATTGGAACTAGTTTAACTAACTTTAACTCAATTGAACTGAATTAATTAATTTCAACTCGAAATAAAATGAACTGGGGCTCCTATAATATAGGAGACACTCTACATGAATCTAGTTATACCCTCAACTCAAATTAACTGAGCCAACTATGTCAAATTAACTTAGTTAACTAATACAAGTTGTCATGAGATGTGGAATTACAATTTTATTACAAATTTAATTTAAGGAAAAATTAAATTAGGAATTGATGTTATTTTTAACATTTCTTGTTTCTATTTTCAACACTCCATCTCAATAAGAAACCAATTCACATCTATGCTAATCCAGTACCTTTGGAATGTTCTCCATGCAACTCTTGTGACTTTTGTTGTTTCTACTACAACATTTGGAACCAAAAAGCTTCCAAACAGAATAAACTGACTCTGCTACTAAGCCTCGTGCTCTGCTGCCAACACTTCTTAGCACTCCTTAGTATGATATTAACACTGATCCTCCTACTAATGAATATTGTGGGCCCCCCATAGCAAGGTAATGATCCACGAGAAAAAAAACACCCCAATGGATCTTGCCCAAATGAAATCGCCCCACCTCTCACTTGCAGGTATGGCTGCATGCAAAGAGAACTATGATTTACTCATACTGCTACTTCTACTGCTCTATTTCTACTTCTTGACTATTGCTACAACCACTACAATAATGACTTTGATCTCCCCAAATCCTGAAGTACTAGCTTCCATAGGGTTTCTCCCTCTTAAACTAGACTCCTTCTGAGTTTTAATCTCCCTATGGGAAATCTCGTTGCTCCTCAATCTATCAATATTAATGATCACAACTCCCTTTTGTGTCACTAAATATTGGCTCGTTAATCTTCCCACTAGCATCCTTCTAGCTCCATTGAGAAGTCTCCACATAGGGTCTTTTGGATCTTCCCTAAACTAGAGCTCCATCAATCTACAAGGAAAACTTCAAATTCTTTTCTTCTATTGTGATTTCAGCTCTGATACCATGTAGAAATTTCTACAAATCTAGCTCTAATACCATGTAGAAATTCCTTGTAGATTCAAACTGCTAATTTTGATATGCTAAAACAATAGACTTGAATATATTCTACTCATTAGTGGAAACAATTAAACGATCGCGAAACCACGAAGCATGCAAGAGAAAGAATTCAATCAGCACATTAAACAATGATTTCTTGGGGAAAGCCACAACTAAAAATCCTTCTATCTGTATATTGCATTAGTAAAAAAATGTGAGGATATTACAATGCTTTGTTAAAGCCTGAGCAACCACTGCATTATCTCTATGTGTCTCATGACTTCCTCGACAAGTCGAGGCCAATACTTAACCAATTTTTCGCTTTCCCAAGTCACTATTTCCTTGTACTATTCAATGAGGAATTATGCCCATATTTAATACGAATTTTCCTCCATTGTATTGCGTAGTTCCTTTAGGCTCTTCCTCTGACTGCATGCATTATTTGTACAATTTAGATAATTATACAATGATAGTACACTGCCCTTGAACTCCAATCTTAATTGGGTAACTCTTAGATGTGACGTGCATGAGTTAATTATGAGTCAATCTTCAGTTCACTGGTTGATACTCGAGGCAACACCACAGTTGACTTCAGGTAGCACCACATTGTACTTTATTCAACACCACACTTCACTTCAGGCAACACCACATTGTACTTCAAGAAACGCTATACTGCACTAGAGGAAGCAAAACACTACACTTCAGGTAGCACCACGTTGTACTTCAGACAACACCATGCTACACTTCAGGCAACATCACACTCAACTACAGGTAGCACCACACTACTAGACCTCCCACTAGTTTCCTCAACAACTGGAGCTAATGTAACTAACTTTAACTTAGTTGAACGAACTGAATTGATTCATATCAACTCAAAATAAACTCAACCAGGGCTTCTATAATATAGGAGACACTATACATGACTCTAGTTAGACCCCCAACTCGAATCATCCCACTAGTTCCTTCAATAGTTGGAACTAATTTAAGTGACTTTAACTTAGTTGAACTGAGTTAATTAATTTGATCTCAAAATAAACTCAACCAGGGTTCCTATAGTATAAGAGACACTCTACATGACTTTAGTTACATGCTCAACTCGAATTAATTGAGCCAACTAAGTGAAATTAACATATTTAACTAATAATAGTTGTCATGAAATGTGGAATTATAATTTTATTACCAATTTAATTCAAAAACAAATTAAATTAAAATATTTCTTGATACTATTTTTAACAGTTTTTGTTGCTATTTCCAACCATTCTTCAATAGTTGATAGAAATATTAAACTTTATTATTTGTTAAGCCAAGAAACTAAGCACTTTTCTAGCAATAATGCTCCTCCACTAACCATCTTTTTGTCATCCACGCTCTCACCATAATATGCATCTATATAAGATTTAAGAGTAAAATCTATTCCTTTTGTATACCATAATCCATAAACCATAGTTCCTTGCAAGTATCTAAATACTATTTTAACAATGTTCACATGGGATTCTTTTGGACATGATTTAACCTTGCCTACTAGTCCCGTAACTTGCATATTTATGGTCTTGATGGTATTAAATAGAGAAAGCTACCAATCATATTTTAAAATATAACTATTTTAAAAATAATTTCAAATATTAATAATAATAAATATATTTTTAATTTTAATAATAAATAAGCTTTAGTTTTAAAAATAAAAATAAAAATCAAACCCTTAAACAGAATGCCCATCACCTTAATAAAACAAAAAAAACAAAAATAATATGGATTAACTATTTTATTTATTTGAATTTGATGCATTCATAGGCATTCAACGTTTATGTTTTAAACATCCAACGCATAAAACACTTTTTGTAGAAAGTGTTATGTGTAATGCCAACACAAACCGTCACACAAATTTATTGAAGTGGAGGCCGCCGGAACATTAGGTCCATCAAATTAAATCATTGCCTGTTGGTGGAATCTCTGCTTTGAAGGCTTCCATAGTTTCCACGAGGTGACGATTCAATGTCCTAGGAAGCATGAAAGCCAGCACACCTCCTATAATACCTAAAATGCCGATGATAAAAAGGGGCAACGCCGAATTTACGTTTCCAATCACCAACACTAGCGGGGCGACAATGGCGCCTATCTTCCCCGTCTGGCTCGCCAACCCTAACGCCGCGTTCCTCACAACTGTCGGAAAGAGCTCGCATGTTAAACGTATACATCTCTGCCGCGCCAAATATCCCCACCAGGCTACACGCTAGCTTCACGCCACTCACAACTTTTCTGCTGACCCCCGAGAATCTGGATGAGCACTGAGGTCAAACATGCCAACAGACAAGATAGTCCACTTTAACAACATCAAGAAGATGAGCATCACCCTCCTTTCGAACTTGCCAACTATAATTGCCATCAGAGAATATGCAGGCAACTCCGAAATTCCGTTAAGGAAAACGCTCAGATATAAATTGGTACCAAGATTTCCCATGTTCAGGTTCAGTCCATAGTAGACCATAGCGCAGGCCAGCCATATCCAAGCCATTGCAATCATCCTCCTGCGCATCATGGGTGACTTGAAAACGTCCACAAGGCTTCCTCGTAACTCGCCAACATCTGTGGCATCTTTTTGGTCCCCGCCCAAGGCCAACGAAACTCCCGCTGGTATTGACTTATGGTTCTCAGCCGCAATCGATCTGATGACTTCCATGGCCTCTTCCAGCCTACCATTTACCAAAAACTGCCGCGGGGATTCCCAGAGGAAAGGCAGAACAAAGAGGCAATAAAAGGCGGAGGGAGTGGAAGTCACAATGTAGAGAAGTCGCCAACTGTGGGAAAAGTAGGCAAGAGCAGAGAGCAAGCCTATGCCGAAGGAATAGAAGTACAAGGCCGACATGCATAGTGGACCTCTTCTTGTGGGACCCACGGGCTCCGTCGCCAAAACAAAGGATGATAAGCCTACGCCACCGCATGTTATGCCCGTCAATAGACGAAGTATCAAATACACCCAAAAATTAGTCGACATTACCGTCAAGAAGCCAAGGATGGCGTTGCCGGCGCAAGCCAAGTTTAGCACTGCTTTCCTTCCAAGTGAAGAATCCGAGAGTCGTCCAAACAGCCCTGCATCTGTATTACGGAAAAAAATAAAAAAATAAACACAAACCCTAAGAAAAATGTGTATCCCGAACATCAGTGGACATAAACCATAAGTGGCTAATACACAGAACGGTTTCCTCTACTGTAAATTTCCTCTACTTGTTGGAATTTGGAAGTCAAATCTTTTGGTTCCCGAATTTCTGTCAAGGTTTTGAAGGTTTGATTACCGAATTTCTCTCAAGATTCTGAAGATTTGATTTAACTTAGAATGGAACTGAACCATTGTTTTATCATGGATTTCAAAATAAATTACCGTTAAACTCTTATTGGTGTATGTAATCTGATAAATTTGAAACAGGCAAGAAGACAAATTTTCCACTAGATTTGCTTAAAAATGTCATTTACCAATGAGAGATCCGACCAAAAAAAGCAAACTGCACCAACCCAACTTTGTATTTTTCATTGCAAAAGAGACCCCATTCGGACACAGTGCAAATTCCGCGGCTCCCGTCCCAGTCCCACGACGCTCGGTCGATGGAGCAAATAGATACCGTCGGGCTACAAAATTTGAACCCTCGCTGCATGAAATGCGAATCCTCTGGAACTTTCTGTTTGTTGCAGTGCCAACCAGGCTGACTGTCGGCAAAAATAATGACCATCATTTGGAGGGCCATCAGTGTCCATGCGAAGCTGTGCAGCACAAAATGCTTGAGTTGCCACCGTCTGAATTCCGCCGCCCATGTCTCTAGCATCTCGTCCATGCTGATATTGTAAACCAAAATAACGATTCTGTAATACGGAATAAACATTTAAAAGAATCGAAAAACTTTAATATGCAAGAATTCATACCTCCGGCCCTTGATGTTACTCACACTTCAAAACCAAACTTTCTCCGGCCCTTGATGTTACTCACACTTCAAAACCAAACTTTCTGCTACGCTTGAGGCAGTCCCTTCTTTTGTTTTCTGACATTGGCTCGATCAAAACTGGTAGTCTTTAAGCAGCTCCACTGGGTTTTTGTAGCTGCCAATAACTCATAAAGTCTCACTCTCTGCAGCATCTAATACTTGAACCATCATTTCACTCCATCACCTATGCCTGGGCGAGACTCGAAGACCAAGAATGTAAGCTGCTTTTGTATATCTAGATTCGAAGATTCCTTCAGCGCGTCTTCAGCCAGAATTTTTCTACCACACACAACAGTTTTGACGCAGCCTTTGATGAGTCCCACGATCTCTTTCTGCTTTCCAATCTCAGCGACCAGCATTACATAACGTAGTAAAAAACACTATATGGCAAAAGTAGAACCGCAAACCGCTAGCTGATTGGCAACATCATGCATAACTTTTGCTTCAAATTTTAAGTGTAAAACTTTACAGAAACTGGAGACTTTTTCTCTCACCTTCTTGGCTCTTCCAAGCTCTGCTCACTCTAACTTGATGGTGTAAGACTGAAGGGGATTGAGTTAGTGAGCTTGGGGACCAAACAGAAGTATTCATAGCCAAGCTTCCATCAAGTTTCTATTGGCTATGTGTCAAGTGTTCCACAGATCATGGTAGAGAACTGCAGAGGGAGTAATGGACCAATCTAGGAGCTCCCAACAAGAAATTAATTTAACTGTAGTTTATTTCCGTAATTTAAAGAAATAACTGCAGTTGGTTTCCAAAAATTACTGCAGTTGGTTTCCAGAAATTGGTGGCCATTGCGAGAGGGAGCTTAACATTCTCCCACTTGGTCCATACTTCCAATCTTAATGTCTCATCTTAAAACCCATTGATAATCTGTATTAAGTAATAGATACATGAATCATGGCAATAAGTCCTCTAATGATGAGTATTATCTTCCATCTATTACTATCTACTTATGTCTATTAAAATTTATGTGCCAAGAATTTATTAATGAATAAACCTTATGTTTATTCATGGTCCTACACATATGAATTTTCTCAAATCAAATTAAAGTGCACATAAATATGAGAAAAACATCACAATAATTAAGAATTTCATTAAAATAACATTGTCCATACAATGAGAAACTACATAATGGAACCAAGTCCCATATTCATTACATGATCCTTGAATTTAAACGGTGGCATGCCCTTAGTCAAAGGATCAACGATCATCAACTCAGTGCTGACGTGCTCAATGAGCGGGATGCTTATTTTAACCTGTATAATGATTTCTTGAGCTTGCAAACCAATTGCTCACCATCACTAGAGGGTAATCCTTTAGGTTGTTTCATGTAAACCTCTTCCTCTAGATCTCCATTGCGAAATGCCATTTTCACATCCATTTGTTGTAATTCCAAGTCAAAATGGGCTACTAATGCCATAATAATGTGTAAGGAATCTTTCTTAGATACAGGAGAGAAAGTCTCTGTGTAGTTGATTCCTTCTTTTTGAGTGAATGCCTTAGCAACAAGTCTTGCCTTGTATCTCTCAATGTTGCCCAATGAGTCTTTTTTTGCCTAAAAGACCCATTTACATCCAATGGCTTTTGCACCATTAGGCAACTCAACAAGATCCCAGACTTCATTACTCTTTATAGAATTCATCTCTTCTTTCATGGCATCATACCATAATTTTGATTCTTTGCAACTCATGGCTTGTGAAAAAGACTCGAGATCATTTTTGGCTCCAATTCTCTAGTCAGATTCTTGTAGATACACAACATAATCATCAGGAATTGCTGATCGCTTTGGTCTAGTAGATCTTCTTAATGTTGTACCATCATCTTCCTGAGAAGTATGTGGTTCAACTCGTTGTTCAAAAGTTCTTGGCAACTCTTGAACTACCTGATCTACTGGAATGTCATCAGCAGCTTGTGGAACTTCAACAATTGGTTGTTCAACACCAGTTTGTACTTGAGGGGTGCTGTGAACAATAACCAATCTATCACTTGAGGTGGAAGGTTGAGATTTTGAATGATCCTTCTTAGAAACTATGTTCTTGGTTTGATCACTCCCACTTATCAAGTCATTTTGAAGAAACTTTGCATTTCTTGATTCCACAATCCGATTGTTGTGAGATGGATAATAAAATCTGTAACCTTTAGACCTTTCAGCATATCCAATGAAATACCCACTAATGGTCCTTGGGTCCAACTTCTTCCCTTGTGGATTATATGTGGATGAAATTTTGCTAGCAACCAATGATAAGGGTTTGTTGCATGAGGTGAAACAATTCCTCTCTAAAAATTTCGCTATGAAGGATATGGGTGACGCATCTTACGTGATTGGCATTAAGATCCATAGAGGTAGATTCCGAGGCATCTTGGGTCTGTCTCAGGAACCTATATTAATAAAATTTTAGAGAGATTTTGGATGAAGGATTGTTCACCAAGTGTAGCTCCCATTGTGAAGGGTGATAGGTTCAATTTGAACCAATGCCCGAAGAACGACTTTGAAAGGGAACAAATGAAGAACATTCCATATGCTTCTACTGTCGGAAGCCTAATGTATGCTTAGGTCTGCACAAGACCTGACATTGCATTTGTTGTGGGAATGTTGGGACAATATCAGAGTGATCCAGGTTTAGACCACTAGAGAGCTGCAAAGAATGTAATGAGGTACCTTCAAGGAACTAAAAACTACATGCTTATGTATGGAGGGATGTACAATTTGGAAGTAATTGGCTACTCAGAGTCTGACTTTGCTGGATGTGTTGATTCACACAAATCAACATCGGGTTACATTTTTATGATGACTGGTGGAGCTGTATCATGGAGGAGTGCCAGGTAGACCTTGATTGCCACTTCCACTATGGAATTCGAGTTCGTCTCCTATTTTGAGGCTACTTTACATGGTGTATGGCTTAAGAGTTTCATTTCTGGGCTTAGAATTATGGATTCTATCTCTAAGCCGTTGAGAATATATTGCGATAATTCAGCTGCTGTTTTTATGGCTAAAAACAACAAAAGTGGGAGTCGAAATAAACACATCGACATTAAGTATTTAGATATAAGGGAATGCGTTAAAGAAAAGAAAGTGGTCATTGAGCACGCCAGCACTGAGTTGATGATCGTTGATCCTTTGACTTAGGGCATGCCACTGTTTAAATTTAAGGATCATGTAATGAATATGGGACTTGGTTCCATTATGTAGTTTCTCATTGTATGGACAATGTTATTTTAATGAAATTCTTAATTATTGTGATGTTTTCTCATATTTATGTGCACCTTAATTTGACTTGAGAAAATTCACCTCTGTAGGACCAAGAATAAACATAGGGTTTATTCATTAAGAAATTGTTGCCACATAAATTATAATAAGAATAAATACATAGTAATACATGGAAGATAATACTTGTCATTAGAGGACTTATCGCCATGATTCATGTATCTATTACTTAATACAGATTATCAATGGGTTTTAAGATGAGACATTAAGATTGGAAGTATGGACTAAGTGGGAGAATGTTAAGCTCCCTCTCCCAACGACTTTCTGGAAACCAACTGCAGTAATTTCTAGAAACCAACAGTAGTCATTTTCTTAGATTATGGAAACCAACTACAGTTATTTCCTTAAATTATGGAAATCAACTGCAGTTAATTAATTTTTTGTTGGGAGCTTCTGGAGTGGTCCATTACTCCCTCTGCAGTTCTCTACCACGATCTGTGGAACACCTGACACATAACCAATAGAAACTTGATGGAAGCTTGGCTATAAATACTTCTATTTGGTCCCCAAGCTCACTAACTCAATCCCCTTCAATTTTACACCATCAAGCTAAAGTGAGTAGAGCTTGGAAGTGCCACACAGATGAGAAATTTTGGGTCAATTTTGTAGGTTTAAGGGCAGCGTTTCCTGTTGGAGTGTCGGACTCTTGGTTAATTTTCAGCACTTCTCTTCTTTAACGTTGGTTGCTGCTTCTTTTTGCTGGCTAGCTGGATTCGAGGTTGCCAAATGAAGACATAAAGAAAACTATACACAATACTTCACATTGCATGCTACGTGAAATGGCATATACATAGTTTAATATGAAAAAATTAAAAATATCGAAAGCAGAAACACTCACCGCACTCACGAAGCACTTAAAATTCACTTATAAGATTATAAACAAATATTAACCAGAGTAAAAAACAATGTTTCATGAAAGGAATAAGTCAAAATGACATCTTAAATAAACTCCATATGCCTGTTTCTTGCAAAAACAAAAAAGGCTTCGGCTGGAGGTAAAGTGTAAAGGTTAGCATGAATATAACCAGAACTGTAAGTGACCGAGTACGAGAAATAACCATCATAAATATCAGCATTACTATAAATGACAACAATAATTCCTTGCAAAATAAAATAAAATTAAAGCACCGCTTCATGCAAATTAAATATGAGCACAGTTATAAATTTGCACAACAATTACACCAAGGTAGCCTCAAAACAAGAGACGAACTTGGCTTCCATAGTGGAAGTGGCAATCAAGGTCTGCTTGGCACTCCTCCATGATACAGCTCCACTGGACATCATAAAAATGTATCCTGATGTTGATTTGCATGAATCAACAAATCCAACAAAGTCAGAATCTGAGTAGCCAATTACTTCCAAATTGTCTGTCTTTCTATACATAAGCATGTAGTTTTTGGTTCTTTGAAGGTACCTCATTACTTTCTTTGCAGCTCTCTAGTGGTCTAAACCTGGATCACTCTGATATCGTCCCAACATTCCTACAATAAATGCAATGTCAATTGTTGTGCAGACCTGAGCATAAATTAGGCTTCTGACAGCAGAAGCATATGTAATGTTCTTCATCTGTTCCGTTTCAAAGTCATTCTTCGAGCATTGGTTCAAACTGAACCTATCACTCTTGACAATGGGAGCTACACTTGTTGAACAATCCTTCATCTGAAGTCTCTGTAAAATTTTATTAATATAGGTTTCCTGAGACAGACCCAAAATGCCTCAGAATCTGTCTCTATGGATCTTAATGCCAATGACATAAGATGCCTCACCCATATCCTTCATATCAAAATTTTTAGAGAGGAATTGTTTCACCTCATGTAGCAAACCCTTATCATTGGTTGCTAGCAAAATGTCGTCCACATATAAAACAAGAAACCAGATTTTACTCCCACTGACTTTCAGGTATATACATTGATCCATAATGTTTTCTACAAAACCAAATGAAGAAATTACATTATGGAATTTAAAATACCATTGGAAGGATGCTTGTTTTAACCCGTATAATTATTTCTTGAGCTTGCAAACCAATTGCTCACCATCACTAGAGGAGAATCCTTTGCGTTGTTTCATGTAAACCTCCTCCTCTAGATCTCCATTGAGAAATGTCGTTTTCACATCCATTTGTTGCAACTCCAAGTCAAAATGGGCTACTAATGCCATAATCATGTGCAAGGAATCTTTCTCAGATACAGGAGAGAAAGTCTCTGTGTAGTCGATTCCTTCTTTCTGAGTGAATCCCTTAGCAACAAGTCTTGCCTTGTATCTCTCAATGTTGTCCAATGAGTCTTTCTTTGTCTTAAAGACCCATTTACATCCAATGGATTTTGCACCATTAGGCAACTCAAAAAGATCCCAGACTTCGTTACTCTTTATAGAATTCATCTCTTCCTTCATGGCATCGTACCATAATTCTGATTCTTTGCAACTCATGGCTTGTGAAAAAGACTCGGGATCATTTTCGGCTCCAATGTTGTAGTCAGATTCTTGCAGATACATAACATAATCATCAGGAATTGCTAATCTCTTTGGTCTAATAGATCTTCTTAATGTTGTACCATCATCTTCCTTAGAGGTATGTGGTTCAACTCGTTGTTCAAAAGTTCTTGGCAACTCTTGAACTACCTGATCTACTGGAATGCCGTCAGCAGCTTGTGGAACTTCAACAGTTGGTTGTTAAACACCAGTTTGTACTTGAGGGGTGCTGTGAATTATAACCAATCTATAACTTGAGGTGGAAGGTTAAGATTTTGAATGATCCTTCTAAGAAACTATGTTCCTGGTTTGATCGCTCCCACAGATCAAGTCATTTTCAAGAAACTTTGCATTTCTTGATTCCACAATCCTAGTGTTGTGAGATGGATAGTAAAATCTGTAACATTTAGACCTTTCAGCATATCCAATGAAATACCCAATAATGGTCCTTGGGTCTAGCTTCTTTTCTTATGGATTATATATTCTCACTTCAGATGGGCATCCCCAAACGCGCATATATCGAAAACTTGGTTTCCAACCTTTCCATAATTCAAATGGCATTTTAAGAACAACCTTGGTTGGAACTCGGTTTAATATATACAATGTCGTCTTAAGTGCTTTAGTCTGCAAGGATTTAGGAAGATTGGAGCTGCTAAGCATACTCCGCACCATGTCCAATAATATTTGGTTTCTTCTTTCTACTACACAATTCTGGTCAGGTGAACCAGGCATGGTGTATTGGGCAACAATCCCATGCTCTTGAAGAAATTTTGCAAATGGCCCAGGTGCTTGTCCATCTTCTGTGTATCTACCATAATATTCTCCACCTCTATCTGATCTCATGATCTTAATTTGCTTGTCGCATTGTTTCACTACTTCAGCCTTAAAGATCTTAAAGGCATCTAATGCTTTGTTCTTGTTATGAAGCATGTAGAGATACATATCGTGAGTAATCATCTATAGAAGAGATGAAGTATCTTTGACCATGTGAGTCCATGTCCGGACTACATATATCAGTATGTATGATCTCTAATATGTCCGAACTCCTACTGGCACCTTTCTTTTACTTGTTGGTCTGCTTTCCCTTTATGCAGTCCACACAAGTCTCAAAATCAGTAAAAACCAGAGTATTAAGTACCCCTTCATTTACCAATCTTTCAATTCTTTCTATGGAGATATGACCTAGTCTCCAGTGCCATAATTTAGAGGAATCTTCATTAATAACACATCTTTTAATGCCAGTGTGAACATTCATTGAATCATAAGTGACATTGTTTTGTAAATTAATGCAGTAAAGACCATTAGACAAAATACCATTCCCAACACAATTAGATTTATAAAATAAACTGAAAGATATTTCTGAAAAGTTAAAGGAATATCCAAAATGTACAAGTCTTGAAACTGAAATCAAGTTTCTAGAAAAACATGGAACATAAAAGGTCTTTTATAATTCTAAAACAAAGCCACTACTTAAAGTTAAATAGCATGTTCCTATACCTTCCACATGCGATCCCATCTTGTTTCTTGATAAGATGCTTTGCTCACTTCCCACTGGCTTCCTTAGGTTTTGTAAACCCTGCAAGGAATTCAAAATGTGAATTGTTGATCCAGAATCAATCCACCAGGTGTTAATATTGACATTAACCATATTAGATTCATAACAAACAAACGAAATTGGATTACCTTTGTCTGCAAACCATTTCTAAAATTTGGCGCATTCCTTCTTCATTTGTCCCTTCTTTTTATAGAAGAAACATTTGGAATCCTTCTTAATATTGGCTTTGGGAGGTACTTTACCTCTCCCTTTCTTATTGGCTTGAGATTTTCCCTTTCCACGTGTTGCCACCATTGCACTTTCTCCCAGTTCCATCTCCAGTATCTCTTCCTCTTGAACACACATGGTCATGAGTTCATTAATTGACCATTTATCCTTATGTGTGTTGTATGAGATTTTGAAGGGTCCATATTGGTGCGGAAGGGTGTTCAGAATGTAGTGCATCAGGAAAGACTCTGATATTTTAACCTCGAGTTTCTTCAATTGAGCCACAATGTCCCTCATTTGCATGATGTGCTCACGCACACCTTTCACACTGGCGAACCTCAGGAATGAGAAATTCATGATTAGGGTGCTTGCTAGTGCCTTGTCTAAAGTGACGAATTGATCATCAATGGCTTTCAACAAGTCTCAAACCTTTTCATACTAATCAACGGAACCACGAATACCAGCTAAAATTTTGGTATTAATGGACATCATGCTTAGGCGATTAGATCATTCCCATCATTCATAAAGCGTGATGTCTGCTGCAGTGCTGGTATTAGTGAGTGTCGGTGGTTCATCTTTCCTAATAACATAGTCTATGTCCATCCACCCCAAATGAAGGAGAACTCTCTCCTTCCAGACCTTATAGCTATCTCCCTTAAGTTCAGGGATATCACAAGGAATTTGAAAGAAATTTGCAGGTTGTACAACTACATAAAATTAAAGATTACATGCTTATGTTAAATTTGAGGCCTAAAAATAAAATTTCATGCTTTACCAATGTAAATCATCCTTAAAAATTGAATCTAATGACATAAAAATTGTCTGTGGACTAAATTTTCAATTCAAGCAGATTCAATTATTCTTTATGATAGAATTTATCAAATAATTCACTTAATTCATAATTCTAAAGGGTATATTATGATTATAATTCGATATAGATTCTATTTTAGATTTGAACTTTATGATAAAACTATTAATTCATAATTCTTGTGGGTAAGTTATGAATATTTTATCCTAATTAATTATATAAATATAATAAAAATTCCTGTGGGATAAAATTTATTATATTTAGTATAATTAATTACAATTAATGTCTAAATATTCTTTATGTGATCATAATCAATCATAATATATAATTTTTATTTAATTAGAGATGCTGTGGCTATTCTCTAATCAATTAAAAATTATATGGATCACTAGACATTATTTCTTTCATAAAAATTAACTTGATATAAGAATAACAATAATTTGCATAAATAAAACTATAATATTCATGCATAACATTTCACGATAGGTCTCGTATACTCATCCAAAATAGTATGTTTCAATTAGGGCAGAAATAATCAATTCATGCAAATTAAATACGAGCATAATTAATAAATTCTACACAACAATTATCCAAATTGCATATAATTAAACTAAATAAATATTATAAGCATAAAAATTGAGCAAAAATTTGACATGTTTCCAAATAAATGCTTTAATTCAGAAAATTCTCAAAATATAACATTAGCATAATAGCGCATGTCTATAAACACCAAGGCAGAGATAAAAAATTGCTCTGATAACAAATGTAAACCAAAATAACAATTTTGTAATGCGGAATAAACACTTAAAAGAATAAAAAAACTTTAATACCCAAGAATTCATACCTCCAGCCGTTGATGCTGCTCACACTCCAAAACCAAATTTTCTGCTACGCTTGAGGCAATCCCTTCTTTTGTTTTCTGACGTTGGCTCGATCAAAACCGGTAGTCTTTAAGCAGCTCCACTGCGCTTCTGTAGCTGCCAATAACTCATGGAGTCTCTCTCTCTGTAGCCTCTAATACTTGAACCATCATTTCACTCCGTCACATGTGCCTTGGCGAGACTCGAAGACCAAGAATTTAAGTTGCTTTTGTATATCTGGATTCGAAGATTCCTTCAGTGCGTCTTCAGTCGGAATGTTTATACCACACACAATAGTTTTGATGCAGCCTCTGATGAGTCCCACGATCTCTTTCTACTGTCCAATCTCAGCAATCAGCATTACATAACGCGGTAAAAAACACTATACGACAAAAGCATAACCGCAAACTGCTAGCTGATTCACAACATCATGCATAACTTTTGCTTCAAATTTTAACTGTAAAACTTTACATAAACTGCAGACTTTTTCTCTCAACCGCTTGGCTTTTCCAAGCTCTACTCACTTTAATTTGATGGTGTAAGACTGAAGGGGATTGAGTTAGTGAGCTTGGGGACCAAAAAAAAGTATTTATAGCCAAACTTCCATCAAGCTTATGTTGGCTATGTGTCAAGTGTTCCACAGATCATGGTAGAGAACCGCAGAGGGAGTAATGGACCACTCCAGGAGCTCCCAACAAGAAATTAATTTAACTACAGTTCATTTCCGTAATTTAAAGAAATAACTGCAGTTGGTTTCCAGAAATCAGCGGTCGTTGGGAGAGGGAGCTTAACAGATATTTGTGCGAGTCTCCGGAACGCTAACATTTGTGTCATCTGTGGATGGCAACTCGTCCCTAAAACTGTTCAGATCGTCGCATGGGTTCTCCATCGTAGCCTCGGCCTCACTTCTAGACATGCCAAGCATGAAAAAAAAGGAATATAACTCTTTTACTTCTAGTGTGGAGGATCGACAGTGTAGATCTCTGGGACGGAGAGGAGGTTATATAACACATTTTTCCTGCACAAATAACATGACTTGCGTCTTCACTCGCTGAGATGTAAATCAATGGTAAGATCCTCTGATTTCCTTGTTTATCCCGCATCTATGGAGCCCTAGTTGAGTTGTTGGCTTATCTGACCTATAAAAAGATATTACCAAATGTAGAACGGAAATATGATAGTTTAGTTAAATTAAATTAAACGATTAATAAATAGTTATAGACATCACAATAATTATTTTAATAATTATTCTACTCATTTTCCACCAGCAAAATTAATAAAATATAATAAAATAATAATAATAATAATAATTAATTATTATTATTGTTCATGCTTATATTATTATAGAAATTCATACTTAAAATTATCAAAATATTTAGATGATTTTAAAAATCTAATTTTATTTATTAATGTTAAAAATAAAATTTGATATAAAATTTAAATAGTAAAATGTCTTTATTGAGCTCTTATGAAGATTGCTTACTCTAAAGCTTATGGGATATAAGTGATCACATCTAAAAATATTATTAAGTTAATAAGTGGTAGAATAATTTTTTTAGTGAGAAAACTAAATTTTTGAGTTAGCAATTTAAGATATTGACATATTCTCATCATTTTTTTTAGACCAATTGATAAAACTTTCAATATCAACTACCATGCATCTTTACATCAGTATGTTTATGTTATTAAAAATACATATGGCATCATCCCTTCCAAAATGGTTATTCAATGGGGTTAAGCACATATGATTATAAAACAAGTCACGCAAGTTCTCTTTAGGGTAAAAACAATTCATATGCCTTTTAAAGCCCATTGGCCTAAATGGAATGGTGTGCTCATTTATATGTTTAAGAGCCTTAGCTAGTGGGTTTAATTCCCTCTCCATCTAAGTTTTGTTCTCTAGCTATTCATTGCTATGTTTAAGTTATTAACGTTTTTGTTAAAGGGCAATAACTCAAGTGCTAGCTAGTATATTTAATTATGGCTCCACCTAGGTTCTATTCTTTTGTGACATGTTAGCTTGTATGCAAAAAAATTGAACAAGTTGAAAATTTTGATGAGTATTTCCTGTAATTCAATTCGTGCTCTGCCTAGGTTCATGTTTTGTGTAGCAACTGTGTTTAAGTTATCCACCTTCTTATTAAAAGAGTAATTGTTGAGTGGTATCTAGTGTATTTAATTTTGACTCCACCTAGGTTCTATTTTTCTATGACATTTTAGCTTGTGCCAAAAAAAAGATTGAACAGTTTGAAAACTGTGACGAGTAATTCATATAGTTTAATTCCCACTCCATCTAGGATTTATTTTTTAGTGACATGTTAGCTTCTGTAGCAAAAAATTGAACAAGCTAAAGACTGTGACGAGTAATTACAATAAGCCTGAAGGTGAATAGTATTTGAACAAGTTGAAGATCTAATAATTCCTATAAAGTTAAAGGTGAATAGAAATATTCATTGTGATTCACTCCTAAATCTTCCCCATAAAAGTCCTTCATAATCACCATTTCACTAGTTACATGCAAAAAAAAGTTATCCACCTTATTTTTCCCTCAAACAAAACTTTTAAAAACCTCATCACTTGTAATAAACGTGTGAAGTGGAGATCAAAGTCTGCCCTACTACCATTTGTGTTATTTTTAAAACCTAAATTTATTAATTTAGGTCTAATTTGATCTATTTTAGTAGAGGAAACAAAATTAAATTCATACAAGATTAAAATAGTAAAATATCCCTGTTGAGTTCTCATGAGGACTCGTTAATCTCAAAGCTATGGGATATATTGGTTCAACGTGTGATCATAGGTAATCTCTTCTTATATAAAACAATCTAAATCTTATAGTTAGAAATTGAAGATATTGACATTTTCTAGTTTCTTTTTATATCAAAAATTAAGATTTTCAATATCAACTCCCTTGCATCTCTACATTTATGTTATCAAAAACACAGATGCCATCATTTCTTACAAAATGGTTCTTTAGTAGGATTAAGCACATGGGAATATGAAACAGACTAGGTGAGTTCTCCTCACAATCTAATCCATTTGGAGGATTTTTAACGCTAATCCATTCGCTGGTTTTTTAACACTGATGGGCCTAAATGGAAGTGTTTTCAATGTTACGTTTATGTTATGCACCTTCCTTTTCCTTTAAACAAAAATTTTAAAATCCTCGTCACTTATAATGAACGCGTGAAATGGGGATAAAATTCCCTCCGAATACCATTTGTATTATTTTTAAAGTCTAATTTTGTTGACTTTAACCTTAAAAAAACATTTATTTGAATTTTTTTAAAATAAAAATTAATACGAAATTTAAATAGAAAATTTTCCTATTGAGTTTTCATGACGACTCTTTACCTTAAAGGCTATGGGATAAATTGGTTCAACATGTAGAATTATTTTTTTAGTTATTTTTTGGTGAGCAATTTAAATCTTATAAATAAATTTAACAATATTAATATATTTTTAGTTAATTTTTTTTACAATCAATAAGATATATGTTTATGTTATCAAAGACACAAGCATCATCTCACACAATATATATAGATATATGTTTATGTTATCAAAGACACAAGCATCATCTCTCACAAAATGGTTCTTTGGACGGCTTAAGCACATGGGGTTATGAAACAAACTCGGTGATTTCTATCCATTTGCAAGAATTTTAACATTCATTAGCCTAAAAGGAATAAATTTTTCACTGCTATATTTATGTTATCCACCTTCTTTTCCCTTTTAAAAACCTCATCACTTATAATGTATCTCTGAAGTGGGGATCAAAGTCCTAACCACTACCATTTATATTATTTTTAAAGTATAATTTTATTTATTTTAGCAAAGAAAATAAATTTAAATTGATATTATTCAAAAAAAATTAATACAAAATTTAAATAGAAAAATGTTCTTATTGAGTTTTCACGAGGATTGCCTACTTTAACATCTATGGGATGTATTAGTTTAACAAGTGGTCATAGGTAAAACATAGTATTTTTTATTGGGAATCTAATTTTTGTAGTTAGGAATTAATGATATTAACATATTCTAGTCATTTATTTTATTAGATAAAATTTTCGATATCAACTCTCTTGCATCTCTACATCCATATATTTATGTTGTCAAAAACATAGATGACATCATCCCTTACATCATGGTTCTTTAGTGGCCTTAAACGCATGGGTTATGATCCATATTGGGTGAGTTCTCCTCATAGTGAAATCCATTTGCAGGATTTTTAATGTTGGTTGGCCAAAATGGAATAGTGCTTTCACTACCATGTTTATGTTATCCACTGTCTTTTACTTTTAGAAAGAAAATTTAAAAAGCTTATGAATGTGTAATGTGGCGATTAAAGTCGTCCGCAGTATAATTTATATTAATTTTAAAGTCTAATTTTATTGATTTTAACACAAAAAATTTGAATGGATATTATTCAAAATAAATATTGATACAAAACATAAATAGTAAAATGTCCCTATTAAGTTCTCATGAGGTCTCATTACCCTAAAACCTAAGGGATATATTGTTCTAATGTTTGGTCACACCAAAAGAGGTTTCTAATCTAATAAGTGTTCTTATAATGAAAGGTTGAAGAATAATTTGTTTTTTGTGAAAAATCTAAATATTATAGTGAGGAGTCAATGATACTGGCATATTCATGTAATTTTTTTTACAGAGATGGATAAAATTTTCAATATCAACTCTCCTGCATCTCTACGCCAATATGTTTATGTTATCAAAAACAACAATAACCTCATCTGTTACAAAATGGTTCTTTAGTGGGCTTAAGAAAGCGGGATTATGATCCATATGGATCATTATATTGTTTGTCATCCATCTTGATTCTTTAAGAGTGGAACAAGTGGACTAATCAACTCATGAGACCATTTTTACCGGTCAGACCCAGTGTCTAGCAAAATAAGGTCTGAAACCTTATGGGAGCATTTTGACATATCAAGTGACAATTTTGGGGGTTAAAACTTATTACTTTAACATTGCAACATTTTTTTCTATTTTACACATAGAGATCCTTCCAACGATGCAATAATCACATCAATTGGAGTCTATATGCGAAATTTATGCCACTCGAAAATTGACCTTCATGTTTTCACCACTATAAATCAAGAGGATGCCGCATTAGCCCCAAATATTCATGGAAAATGTACTATCCATGTGATTATGATGTAGAAAAATCTAGAAGAGTCTATATTTTAACTATTGTTAATATTTGAGGTAGTCAAACCAAGCCACTAGTAGGCTATCAGGTTGTGTTATAACTGGGTCACTAGGAGGAAAAAAGTTTCCTTTCTTTTGAGTGCATTTGTTCCATAGTTATTAAAAAATATCCAAGAAGGCTAGGAGGTAGAGCACACGGAGAGGATTTTAGCATTGTAGTAGCCCATGAGCCATAGGCCTTGCTTCTTTTTAACTATAGCGATAAATGAAAAAATTAGTTAGTTTCTTTCTATAATAAATTAAATTTATGTTAAGCTTGGTGCTATTGATGAAAATATTTCCAACAATGATTTAATGGCAATTAAATTAAATGGTTTGTTGGACGATTATCATATGTTCATCAATTAACTTGAAGCTATCGAAAAGACTCCTACATTTGATGAATTGAAAGGTATTCTCTTGGAAGAAGAAGAGAGAAGGAAGAATATTAGTGGCATAACTCAAAGTTTGGATTTGATGTCGGTAGCCAAAGGTCTATCCATAGAAAGGAAATCCACAAGACAAGGACAGTGGAGGTAGGTCATAAGGCACAAAAATCCTAAGAAAAAATACCTATATGAAGAGGAAGGATGGATGCTTCTACTTTGGTAATCCTAAAAATTTTGTTAAAGATTGAAATAAAATAAAATTAATAAGTTCAAGCATATTCATGTATTTTCATTGATAAAAATGACAGAATTATTCATTTCAAATGTTTATTTATTAGCATAAGCTAATGATGCTAATGTAGGATTTATTGAATTTGGTGCTTCAATTCATATGTCATGCAAAAAGGAATAGTTTGATACCTATTTTGAAAATAATAATGGTACTTATATCTATCTAGGAGATGAACCATCTCATGAAATCAACAATTGTGGTGATGTATTTGTAACTTTATTAAATATCCATGTCAGATAAATTCAAAATGTGATATATGTTCTTGGCATTAAGAAAAATTTCATATTTTTGTCCACCATTATAGATCAAATTATCAAAGTTGAATTCTTTAAGTCACATTGTATTGTGATGGATATACACGATAACTACACGATGGTAGTAAGACGACTACAAGTTAGGGAACTTTAGGGAACTATACAAAATTGATGTTAATAGGAAATATCATCAAGAAGGGCATCTACAACTATGAAAACATAGGAGCTATGACATCAAATGTATGGTCAGCTAAATCATAATGATGTTGTGTTACTTCTAAAGAATGTAATGGTGGAAGGTATTTTAGATTTTATGAACAAATCCGCAACATGTCACGGATACACATTACGAAAAAAACATAGGGAAGAATTTCCTGTAAGAAAAGAAAAGAGAAAAAGAGAGATTATTGAGCTAATACATATTGATGTGTGTGGTCACATGAAAATTAAATCATTAGGTGGAGGTTGATATTTTCTTATATACATTGATGATAAAACTAGATACACATCAGTCTAGTTTATTACAAGAAACAATTATGTATTTAAATAGTTTAAAGAATTTAAGAAGACAATTGAAAAGGGAAAAGGAAAAGACATAATGATATTGAAGTCAAATGAAGGGGGAGAAGACACATGAAGGGAATCATTAAATAATTCAAAATACATGAAATTGATCAATAATTTACATTATGACATACCCTTTAATAGAATGCTATAGCGGAAATGAAAAAAAATAATTGGTTGAATGTGCTTGAATAATAGTAAAAGGTAAAAACTTGTGAAAATATTTTATGGTTGAAGAAATTAGCGTTGCTATATAGTTGGAAAAAATTTCCTATCAAAATTCTATAGTGAAAAACACCTTATGAAGCATTTCATGCCTATAAACCAATGTTGGGTCATTTGAGAATGGAAGAATAACATTTTCTCATGTTCCTAAAGATCGGAGAAATCTTGATGGAAAGGCCTTAGGCAATTAGGTACATATTTATTGGTTGCTTCTTCGATTATAAAGCTTATAAAATGTATGATTCAATGAATGAAAAAGTATTTGTAAGGAAAGATGTTATATTTCGTGAATGTAATGACATGATTCCAAAAGAGGAAGAGCACAATGTATGGAAATTACTTGAATGAAACAAAGCAAAAGAAAATCAAGGACAATAGGATGATGTTGAAGAACAAGGTTGCATTGAAGTTAGTAACACACCAAAAAGAAGTGGATAAACTCCAAAAATAAGTCAGCCATTAGGAAGAATAAAAACAAAAATTCAAAAACCAATGGACTATCAATATTATGTACTAATGACTGAAGTTATGAATATAGTTGAGCCTTCAAATTATGAGCATCTCAAAGGCCAAAAAGAATTAATGGATGCCATGAAAGGATAATATGATTATATTATGAAAAATGATACATCGTAATTGACGTAATTCCTTAAGGATAAAGTTATCATAAGCTAAAAATGGCTATTCAAAACAAAAGTTAATCTTGATAAAACTATATCTATATATATATATATATATATATATATATAATATATATATATATATATATATAATGGTTATGTACTAATGACTCATGTTATGAATATAGCTGAGCCTTCAAATTATGAGCATGTCGAAGGCCAGAAATAATTAATGGATGCCATGAAAGAATAATATGATTCTATTATGAAAAATTATACATCGTAATTGACGTAATTTCCTAAGGATAAAGTTATCATAAGATAAAATGGCTATTAAAAACAAAAGTTAATCTTGATAAAAATATCGATACATATAAAGCTATAATGGTAACAAAGAGATTTTCATAGAAAGAAGAGATAGGCTATAGAGAAACTTTTTCACATATAGCTAAAATGAATACCATTAGAATGATGATTAGATTTGTTATTAAGTATAATTTGAAGCTAAATCATTTAGATGTCAAGTCAACATTTCTGAGTGGTGAATTAAAGGAAGAAGTTTGTCTTGTTTAGCTAGAAGATTTTGTTCAAGTTGGGAGAAGAACACTTTTTTTATAGGTTAAAGAAAGAATTATATGGACTCAAAAAAGTATCCAGGTCTTGGTATTTGAAGACAAATAAATTCTTCTTTCAACAAGGGTTTACTAAAAGTAAAGGAGATCCAAATATGTATATCAAGAGGGATGAAAGAGTATATATGATTTTGATTCCTATATATGTTGATGAACTTATAATAACAAGAAGTAATACTAGGTTAATTGAAAAGATCAAAAGTTGTCTCTTCGAGGAAATTGAAATAAAGGATCTTCGAGAGTTGCATTATTATTTAGGCCTTGATGTTTGGAGAGATAATGGTAGAATTTTGGTCACAAAAAAGTAAATATACAGAGGAATTAACCAAAAGATTCAATATTAAAGGATGTAAAGCGATATCTACACTAATAGAACCAATTGTTAAACTCAACAAAGATCATGAACCATAAGAAGTGAATGGTACATTATATAGATAGTTGCTAGGAAGTTTGAATTGCATAACTACAAACTGGTAATATATTGCATACTGAGTTAGAATATTGAGTCAATTCATGACTAAGCCACATGAAAGTCACCTGAAAACAATGAGGAGAGTTTTTTAACATTTGAAGGAGACTAAAACTTTTAGTATTGAATATACTAATGATTTGAATGTTGAGTTGGTAGATTATTCTTATTCTAATTGGCTAGGAGATTCAGATGATGAAACATCTACCATTGATTATGCATTCAGTATTGGCTCTAGAATTGTGTCATGGAACAACAAGAAACACCCACCCATTTCTTTGAGTTCCATTGAAGCTATGTAGTGTAACTTGTGAAGTAATTTGACTAAGAAGAATTCTTGAAGACACGGGGAAAAAACAAGAAGGAATAACATTCGTTAAATGTGATCAAATGTGACAATCAGAGCTCTATCAAATATCAAATAGATGAACAATAGAATCTATCATGAAATATTAAAACTTATTGAAAGAAAACATTGCTTTCTACCACAAAACGTATTGATTTTATGTATTGCAATAAAAATGATAATGTGTTAGACATCTTTTCTAAACCTCTAGACAAAGAAAATTTTATTATAGAGACAAGCTAGGTGTGGTAATTAATTCATTTTTATGTTAAGGGAGAGTTTTAGGGATAATAGAGAAATGAAAATTCTATATGTGATAGTTTTGAGGTAATTTTCAAAAATTTGATGTTTTCCAATGTAAAAGTGACTCTACTGAGTAGGAGTATTTATCCTTCATCAATCACATTACTATATAAAAGGAGTCTTTATCCTTCATCAATTTGATTATTATATAAAAGGAGTCTTTATACTTCATCAATCTCATTACTATATAGAAGGAGTATTTATCCTTCATCAATCTCATTACTGTATAAAAGGATTTCATTACTTATTTTGTGTACATGGAGTTGCATTAATAGCAGAGTTTCGACAATTCTTAAATCTCTATGTACTCGTATATTTTTTAATTTTATCATTTTTTTTTGTATTTAGAGGAATCAACAACTAAGGCTACGCGAGTGCCATGGTATCGATTCCATCTATTACCACTATAACCTCTAGGTACTTACTTATGCTTCTTCTACATAGCTAAATAGTATAAGATTTGAACCTGAAACCTCCTTGCACATAAGACTTCATTTTCACTATCATAATCAATTGAGCTACTCCCTAAAAACTTCTTGCCTTTATAATTACTAGAAAAAAACACCATAAATACAACCATTAGAAAAGTCAACCATTAGAAAAGTTAGTGTGACTTATAATCGTTAGTAAATTTAAATATATAAATATAATCATATTTCTTAGATGATAAATTAATCCCACCCTCCTACAGAGTGACTACATAATGCTCCAATTCCCACACAAACGTAATATCAGACCATGCAACTTCGTCTAAACTATATTTAAACTGGCTTTGAAAATTTCGTGTTGAAACTGGCTTTTCGGAACTTCTATTCATCCACGCCAACTGGTCTATCTAGTTTCCGCATGAATAGACGCATATTGTTCAAACATATTCTGTGCACGACGCTCCCCATAAAACAGATAATCCAAGAATGTCGTGACCCGTCATCTTAAACATATGTTGATCATCGTGGTAATAATGTTTGTGTTTTTTCTCCCTCATTAGGTTAAGGTTAGATTCTAGTGTTACATGATATCATAAAAAAACTGTTTACAGAGGCTTTCAGAGGTTTTGCTTCTGTAATATGTAGTACAGCACGCGTGTTTTGCCAGACCGATCAAAACGCGGCGAATATGGCCAACAAAAGTTACGCGAGGAATGCATTTTGATTAGCTTTTATATAATTCAAATTTAATTTATTAAATATTTGTAGTGGGATGAATAATAAATATGGACTACAATTAAATATTAATTTTAATTTATTTATTTTTGGATATATAATCACTTTAATTTTAAATAATAATTAATTATTCATTCATCATAATATCGATCATCAATATTTTTTATTTTAAAGTAAAACAAAAATATTTTTAGTACCTTATTTTCTATTTAAATGTGAGTACAAATATATTTCCAGTCCCTTTAATCTTAGAGCACAACTTAATTTCTTATTAAAAAAGCTTACCCTCTGATACCCCATTTATGAAATAGGGATGCCATCATTTTTATGTTGAGAGGGCTTAAGGCGAGCTTCTTGATGTCATCGTCAGCTATTTAAGATTGAGCGTGTAGTTTATGAAATGCATGTATTTTAATTTCTATTATCAACTAGTTAAAAGAATGATTAAAGAAGGGAGGTTGTATGGCAGCTAGTTCTTGCCAGTTCTTGCCTTGAGTGAAGTAGGGCGCCTAGGTATAATGGCATTGCACGAGTTTCATTGTCTCGTTTATAATGGCATTGCACGAGTTTTCTTGTCTCGTCTAAAAGCAAGCCAACGAGAAGGATGGATTAAACAGGCCCTCTGAGTTATGCAATTTAGCCAGCCAGGTCAGACTTAATCAGAAGGGAGCAATAGAGAGGAGAGTAGGATAGCAAGAGAGAAGCAAGATTTAGTAGAAATAAAAAGAGAGATAAGATAGAGTCGGCATAGGCATCAAGATATATCAATCAGTCAGGGAAGTAGATCATCGCAGTAAGTATTCTATGGTAGGTATCAATCAATATCAGGTCAAAGACTGCCCAGCATGGTTGGAAATGGCTTCAAACATTTGCCAAAAAAGCTTGTAACCTTGATTTTGATGGGATTGTGCCCTATAGAAACTACAAGCCACCTGTATTACAACTTCCAAATTTATTAGTTGATCACTGAGTTGAAATCCTCTTTCAAAAACTCAGACAAGTGTCTTTTACTGTGAGTTGTCACCATGTTGGACCACTAAAATATGGGTTGCTAGCTTTCAAACTGTGCCATATAGATTGAAATGCAAACTATCAGAATGGAATTAAGTTTATTTCACCAATAACAACAATCCTCAATGCAAGTAGGTTCCCGTACTTTGACTTGTTTATCTTGTACGAGAACTGGATCAACTTATCTCATTAAAGATGGACGTTTGCTCATTGCACAACCTGCTTCATCATATCATCACACAAAGACTCTGATGATGACAAGTCTTGCGCTTCAACTAGAGGCATCTTCTTCTTTTGAGAAAGGTGAAATTTTTTGTTGGCTCTGTCCATTTCTACCTGAGATGGGATCTTAGATTTGAGATATACCCCCTGTTGGCTCCTTTATCTTGGAAGAAGCTTTTCATTAGCATATGGACAATTGATCCCAAGTTGTGAGCAACGATCTTTAATGATCCCCTTAGGATCATGTCTTCGGAAATTGGCCTCTTTGAATTTGAAAGAAGAAAGAATTCTAGCTTCCTCCTTGGCATGTTTCATTCCCCATCAGACCTCAAGGGAATCAGATGGTGCAATAGAATCCCAAAATATACCTGTCATAGGGAAGGAATACAATTGAGAAACAACTAAGAATAATAGAAAGCGAGAGGTGCGACCCTTCTTAGAGAACATCTCAGATTGCCTTCAGGGGCTCGTGTGAGAATGCATGCACCACTGAATGGTGAAAAAGAGCTCGATTTATAAGATCTGGTTGTTGTGCCGGGAAGTTGTGGGAAAGTAGACTCCCTTCATTAAGAAGTGAAAAGTGGATCCAGATGAAAATCATTCAGTTTATCGAGTGAGCTGATGAACCCGATTGATTGAGTTGATCAAAACGAGCCTTCATTTTGTTCAGCGAAAGGATAAACTCCTCACTCTTATTCCTTCTAGGGTATAGCTTTAGCCTCTATGACCTGTGCATTTTCTGCCTTCACCGTAGTTTAGATATGGACCTAGGTGAGGGTGCTGGTTCAATAATAATAGATGATTGTCAAACCTCAAGGTAATCAGATTGTGCAATAGAATCCCAAAATTGACCTGTCATATCTCCCAAAGATTAGAAAGCCTGTAAGAAAGATAGAGATAATAGTGAGCAGGTGAACACTCAACTTAACGGTGACAATTTAAGAAATGCAAGGCGCTTACCCAAACCATAGCGCTTATTATAAAGAAAAATTACAGTGCGCCAAAAATATCGAAGATACCTTTAGTGAGTTCAACTTCCTTCTACGATAGTTGGTTCCACTACGAGAGCTAGTTCCCTCTATATGCTCTCTCTTAATGCTGAAGTTGTGGATGCTTTTAGGAAGGTAGGTTGGCTTGATTTCTTTGATAAGTTGGAAGAATAGGATGATATAGTAGCACTGAAGTTTGCCCAGAATTCTTAACATCCCAAAGAGCAAGACTCTAAAAACCATGAATTCTACGCGACTTTTAGGGGCTTCGGGATCTTTGTAAATGGAGAATTGATGAGTGAAGTTACTAGAATTCATTGGGGGAAGCCTTGGGATAAGGATGATAGAGTACTTAACCTTAGAGCTAAGACCAACTATTTCAGATCCCATGATAAGTATGAAGAAAACAGAAATGGGGTGAAAAGGGAGTCTCTTCTGTATGGATGGGGAGAGATAGGATATCATTTCATTAAATATTAAATCTGTGAGAGAATGCTAAGCATTGTATATGCTTTACTATTTTTGAATTCTGCATAAAATTCGAAACTTGAGATATCAAAAACCACAGGAAAGGCTAAGTATCCCCCATTTTGTACTGCATTCCGGGTAATAAATGTGTGTTAGAATTCAAAAGGGGAAATTCGATGCTGTAGCACATCACTACCTAATTAACTTGATCATTTGTCATGAGTTAAAAAAAAAATCCTTCGTCTGTCACGGGACCAATTTGTCTCTTCATGGACAAGGCATTATAAAATCTAAGAAACAAAACACCCTACAACACCTCCTTCAGTGAGAGTAGAGGACCAAACTGAAAATAGAAATATGGCACAGGATTTGAAATTGAAGAATTTGAGATATTGTTTATTTGGAGTGCAGAGTTCTATGCTTAGTTGCACAATGAAGAGAAAGTAAGAAAGGAGTTCCCTTTTATACCAGAGATGTTGCTCTGTCTCTGGTTGTAGACTTTGTACAAAAATTCTAGTTCTATTTCAGCCTGGTCTCTCAAGTAGCAATAGCCACACTATATTTTCCATAAGTATCAAGTGTCAGAACCAATCCCAAGGCTTCAGTTTTGGTATTTCAAAAACTTAGGAAAAGAAAAACCATTCTTTAAGCAACACAGAAAATGTCAATCTGATGACCAAACAAATTCACTTCATACATTACCTATTCATAAATTCAAGTCGACCATTAGAATGAAGTATGATAAGAACACAACATATAGTATGCTAAGAACACAACAAATCATATCAATTAGACCATGTTAAATAAGGACCACGTCCAAATGTAGATTAAAAAAGAAAGTGAAATTGGGCAATTATGGAACAAACTAGCTTGAAAATTGGTCATGTGAAAATAAAATGACAAAACACAACTAGAAACTGAAAACTCTGACTATTGTTTATTGGGAGTGACAAAGCGTGTGCTTACTTACATTATGAACACTAAGTATGATAAGAACTCAGTACCAAATCATATAAGTGCAAAATCCTGTGCTTAATTTCACTATGAATAGAACGTATGATCAGAACTCAATACCAAATCATATCAATTAAACCATGTTAGATAAGGACGACTTCCAAGTGAAGATTAAGGAAGAAAGTGGAATAGGATCCATTATGGAACCATCTACATCAAAAATTGACCAAACTAAAAATCGAATGATGGTACAGGATTTGAAATTGAAGAATTTGAGATATTGTGTATTTGGAGTGCAAAGTTTTGTGCTTAGTTGCACTATGAAGAGAAAGCAAGCAAGGATTTCCCTTTTTCACAAAGGATGTTGCTTTGTCTTTGGTTGAAGACTTTCTACAGAAATCTTGATTCTATTTCAGCTTGTTCTCTAAAGTGGAAATAGCCACACTATATTTTCCATAAGTATCAAGTGCCAGAACCAATGCAAGCTTGTCTATTTGGGCTTGTTTACATAGAACTACTAGGGTGGTTTAAAGGATTTTTTTGCACATAATAAGGGGCTTACTAGTAAATACTAGTCATAGTTGTCAATAGAGCTAGTACATAAGTCTCAGTCAGTAGGTCTTATGGGTTCAACTTGAAATATAAATCTTATTAAGACGGTTTGTTGATAGCTGATTTCATATTGAATCTAACTCCAAGGCTATAAAGAGCTCTTTCTCTTTGAAACTCCCAAAGAATGGTACTAAGGCTTTCACCTAATGCAAGAAAGAAAGTTTCTAGAAGGTAGTCCAGAGGGCTGTACTTATCATCATCTAGTGTTATATAGTTTATAGGGCTTACTTTATGAACTATGTAGGGTTGTCTTGAAGGCTTTCACTCTTTAGTCTTAACATGTTCTTCACACTAGGAGAAAAGTAATGACAAATATTTCCAACCTAAAAGCACATAAATTGTGAGTAAATGTATGAAATTGTGATTACATAAAATATCTAGTAGTTGTTTCTATACAACTTACAGTCTTTAGTCTCAAGTTTCTCAGCTAGACCCAGAAAACTCACAAGTGTTGTCCATATCCAACAGGATTCAAATAGTAAAGAAAACTTGATTTGGGTTTTTTCCATAGCACTGGGGCAAGACCTTAGAACCCATCAATAATAAGGTAAACTCAGTATAGAAAGGTGTCCTATGAGGATGCAAATTGGCTTAAAGGTGGCATTTGGGGATGGTAAATTGACTAGTGATAAGGTGACATATCTGAATGATGATAGAGTGCTTGCTTGACCTTCAATAAGAAGTGGTAATTGATCTAACAAAAGGTGGCATGGGTGTAGTAGATCCAACTGAATATCCAGGAAACACATTAGTGGTAGATTCAACAATTAAAGATCTAGGGACTTACTTTTCTAGTAGTAGTTATGTCAATTCAGTTTATGATTTTCACATACTTCAAAATGCATGGACTTCAATATAGGCCTTTTTAAGTTTTATTTCTCTGGAACATGGCATATAGACACTGAGATCTATGTCAAAATACTTTCCTTCTGAAGAGGGAAAGACATATCTAATTAAGATTAAGTTAAAAGGGAAGAATCACAAATCACAGGTACAATTTGGCATCAGGTTAAAAGTTGTAACAACTTTTTAGGGAGTCAATTTAGCCTATTCAAGAAAATTTCTATGGGAAACAAGCAAATCTTCGTAAAAACCCATGAGAATAAGGTATAAGAATTTCTAAAAGAAATCATCCCATAGAAAAAAAATCAAGTGATGATCTAGCTAATTTGGTGCAAAGGTGGAAAGTAGGAAACAGAGGGAAGAGTTAGAGGACAAAATATCTCAAGTTCGCAATTCAAAGGAGGCAAGCTTGAAGGGTAAAATTTAGCTTGTGCATCGAAACTTCTGTGAAAAGAAATCAAACCAGGGAAAAACAAGGTCTTAGAATGTTACCCAAGCCAGCAGCAAAATACACCAGTATTGTATATCAAATGTATAAGCATAATGTATAAGCATTCTTTAAAGCAAACATCCCTTAGAGGGAAAACCAAGGCATGGTACAACTAAGGATAGGCTCTCATGGACTTCGATGCAAAAGTGGAAGTAGAAAAGACTGAGAGGAGAGTTGGAGGAAAAAATATCCCAAATTTCGTATTTAGGAAAGGTGGAAGTATTCTCCCCTTCCTGTCTAAGAGGATGTTTCAAACCCATGATTGGCTTAAATTACTTTGCATGGAAAATCTATACAATTATTGTTTTAATGAAAAACTGAAACCTTGCATGCATGGAAACTCAATAAGTTTCTATGAATGCATGCATTTCAAATTTGCAAAATACGAAACAAGAAGTATAAAATTGCAAAGGAAGATATTTAAAAACAAAACATAAAATATTTACCTCGAAAGATTTGGGGCACTAACATCCCCTTTGGAACAAATGGTGTTAGGGAATGTTAGAAACTAAAAAATTAAAATAATAAATTAAAATAAAAAAAGAGGTTGCCACGCCTTGCATGCTTCCGAGATGTCGGAGGTATCAATTCACAAGTTAGTTGAGAGCTATTTGGAAACACCTTCTTCTATCTCCACTTCCAACATTCTGAATATGAGTTATCATATGCTTCATGGTGGGTGGAATCCTGAGCACAGTAACAGTCAAACTGCATCCACATATGATGCATAAAGGCCCTTGACATTGGCATCCCTAGGCAATTTGACCTCCTTCCTCCTATGTCTGTGAGATCTGTGATATCTCTCCTTGAATGTGAATTGGGATTTCTATCTAATAAGCTTCTGCAACTTCCTTCCCATCCTACCTAACCTGAGCTAGATACATCTACTCCCTCAATGCCCATGATTATTTTCTCAAAAAAAGAAAAAAAACCTCCAGAACCTTCAAAAGGAGATAAGTAGAGAAGATGAGGAGTACAGGATGAGGCGACCAAACTAGGACAATAGGGTGAACCTGATCTACTCCCACTCTTCAAGGAATTGTAGTAGCTGGTTGAAGATAAGTTACAGGGACTCCTCTGCTTCTCTTTTGGCTACCTTAGGTGCTTTACCCGTAAAACATAGCGATCTAAAATGGAGCTGGAAGGTATGCTATTATCTCTGCTTCTCTTTCAACCGTTGTATGTGCTTTACCAGGAAAAGAGTGATATAAATATAACTAGTGATGATGCTGGTACTAATGGTACTTGCGGTGGATAACTTGAAACTACTGAAGCTTGTGAGGGTGCTGCTATTAATAGTACTGGTGGTGGTTAAGCTGGAAAGGTCACTTTGGAATAGGCTCAATGAGGAACCCAGCCTAATGCTTGTAGGAACAAGTCATCCAGGGACAGTTTCTATAAGTGGTGGATTCACAATCCACCGCCTTTGTCCACTTGGTTACGTTCGGCCCAAAAAAACCAATTTCACCATTACAGTGTATGTTTCCTCACTTCCCCTTTGATTTTCTAATCCCATGAGGCTGATGTTGATGCAGGAGCATTCACCCAAGGGAAAATTATTGTAAATAGTAGACATAGGGGGTCTTGTATTTTTAGGAAATAGTTTTCCTACGTCTCAAGTTAATGTAATATTAGGCTTTTAAGTGATTTAATTACATAATTAGAGGAGATTGTGAGTGCTCTCAAATAAATGAGAACATGAGTGGGAATAAATGACAAGAGTTGAAAGTCAATCAGAACTCTTAAAGCAGTCCATGGTTCAAGGGACGATAGACAGACTTTAGGAATTAATCGAAGTAGAAGTGGACAAGAGATTTAGGAGTTAGTAGAGAGGCTTTAGGAGTCAGATTAGGATTTACCCCAGAATTTATTCAACAAAACCAATGTTGGATATATGTAAGCCTACGAGCAGAGTCAAAAGGGAGAGGCTACTAACACTAGAAAATAAGCCTGTGCGAGCCAGAGAAGTCTCGATTGTAATCTTTGCTTATATATCTATATTTCTATATATATATATATCTATATATATATATCTAATATATATATACATATATATATATATATATATATATATATATATATATATATATATATATATAATATATAATTATATATATATAATTATATCTATATATCTATATCTATATCTATATAATCTATATCTATATATATATATATATATATATTATATAATATATATATGTGTAGAGTTTATTCTTGAATGTGTCAGAGCGTGTGAATCATATGTTTATGATTAATTAGGGTGTGAACTCGTAGGTTCTGTTACAGGAGATTGCAGGCAGAGTTCTGAAGAGTGGGCGGAGGAGAGAATGATTCAGAGGAATCATAAAAGATCATCGGGTCCAATTGAAGAAATACATTAAGCTTAGGAGGGAGAGTGTAAAGAAGAATAGCATAGGATAGGAACCTTTAGAAGAACCGAACCACAGAGGTAAAATTGAAGAAATCGTAGAGAAATCAATTAAAAGGGAAGAATAGAGAAGTGAAGTTCAATGCTTAGCTACCATTGGATCACAAGGATCAATGGTTTAGATGATGTCACGAGGAGAATGGTGAAGCATCGCATCTGCGAAATTATTATAAAGGTTATTTCCTATAAGCCAAAATCTAGTTTACCCTAAAGATGAGTGTAAACCATAGTCGGAATTTAGTTCTGGACTTGAAATCCTATAAAGAGCACTTTATACCCATATCGGGTCTGAACCAATATTGCTTTGCAAAACTATAATGAGTAGGGACTAACCCTTTGGAGCACTGAAATCTGATAGTGCGATACTACCAGATCCAAAACATTATATAGGAGGTCTTATAATATATCGTGTCCACTATCGAGGTTGCATCGCAAGCCTTTAACGGGAAAGCTTAGCATATCAGGACCACCGATTGCGGCTGTCGATGATATCCCATGTGTTATATCGCTTCAAGGTTATCGTAGCATTATGGTATTGCTCTGTTCCATGTGGAACTGCCGACAGTGATTGCTGATAGTGCTTTTGCATATAGCACAATCTTGTGGAAGACCAGCGCCGATAGTGCATTTGAGTATATTAACACTTCCCTTGTAAAAGACCCGACGATAGTGTATTTCCATGGTTTCGTTTATATTGTGTTCTGATAGTCGCGTATTGGAAGAAAAGGGGTGATGAGGTCTATATGACCCGTGAAGAGCCAATAGCCGATTGTGATAGAGGTACAACCTCGGAATCTGTGCCAAAGCCATATGAAAGGTGGAAAGAAGGTATGTTTGCACGCATTTTCTTTATTAATGGGTTTTATAAGGAATAATGCCTACGAAGGGGTTTCTGTATAAATATATATTAACCATGGTTTAATATGGGTGGTTGATATATATGCGGTTAAGGGGTTACGTAAAGGTGTTGAAGAGTTAATGAATCTAGATAGAAAGGAGGAAGGATTATAAAGAGTCTAAAGTTTTGATAAGAGGTTTAAAGCGGGGTGATTGAGTTCCGCTTTAAAGGAACTATGGCTAAAAGGGCCTTAACCATGTATGGTTGAAGATTTTACTCCATTGCAGAGTTAAATACCCGTGACAATTGTGTTTATGCATCTTTATGCATATTGTGGGTACGTGCGGGTTTTTACACTGCACCATTGGTGGTATCAATGTAGGTTTGAAATCAGAGCAAGGAAAGATTTATACGAAAATGAGGTTGCACAGAGAAGAAGATAATGTGCATAAGTTAAATGGATGAATGGTAGAGACTACAGTGGGAGATTGTAGCAGTTTCAGTAGAGTCTTGGAGTAAATAGGAACATAGGATTCCTTGAAGGAAAGAGAAAAACAATATTACTTAATACAAGTTTTGAAGGAAATAGGACTTGAGGGATAAGATAGAGGACAATCCATCGAAGGCAGAGGTAGAATGGTGAAACAAGATCATGTTGAGGTCTTGAAGGAGAGGTAATATGTTATGTTCTGTTTTAAATTGAGAATGTGTGTTTTTATACTACTGCACAAGTGACAGCAAGAGAAGTTGTGAGAGGAGAACCAGATGTGTTTTTGAAGAAAAAGTAAGGAGAATACTCTAATAGAGAAGTGGCAGTGAACCTGAAGAATCCAACAAGAGATTTGACAGAGAGGACAATTGAAGTGTTCTCAAGAGATTGCAGAAGCATAGAAGGAGCAGAGGTGTTTCTCAAGAGGAGGTTCTAGATAGAGGACCATGCTTATGAAAATATTAAGTGAGGAGAGCTTAGTTAGGTAAGATTACAACAAGGAGGACTAGCTGTAGCAGAATCTTGTTGCAGATGCGTGAGAAGCACATGAAGAGAGAGGAGAATAATATGACTACTGATAGTCATAGTAGAGGTTCAGAGAGAAGCCACAGCAAAGGATATGAGAAGAAGGATGCCAAAGAAAATGGAAAGAGGATGAGTCCAGAGGAAATTGATAAAGAGGTTACTAAATTAAAAGAACAACTCAATGCATTAAGAAGAATGCTTGAGGAAAGCCAGAGACTAGGTTGGGTCTTGAGTAAGAAACCAATGGAGTGGAATGAGATGCAAAGAAGGCTACATCAAATGCAAGTGAATTGGCTGATGGAGAAACTCAAGGAAGTTGAGTAAGAAATGGGAGAGTACATTTGTGAACTAGAACAAGGAGAAATTCTAGGAGAAAGTGAAAATGAAGACTTCAAGACTAAAACTCCAAGTGTGGACAAAGGCTCACATGGGTTTAAAATTGAAAATTTGTGTATGTATGTAGGTGAAACATGTAAAGAAGGAAAATTGGCTGATATTGTCATAAAGGAGGAAGAAGACCAGCAGAATCTAAATTCTGTTATGGAAAAAGATGAGATAGATAGGTCTCATATGCAGTTGGAGAAAGATGTTAAGCAACCAAGTGAAGGGCTTGAGGAGATTGAAGAAGAGACTATCAAAGAATTTTTGAATCATATGAATGATTTAGAATAGCAAGGAGATATGATGGTTTAACCATCAAGTGAGACCATAGGGTCTTATATCTTTAAAACGGATAGCTTGTGTATGATGGTAGATATTGCAGGAGAAAAGCAGTATTTCGAAGATATCTTCAGAGGAGATGAAGATCTAGAATTCAAAGGTGACAAAGAAAAATTTTCAGAAGAGGAGGAATTTGACCGCATACAGAAGAAAAAGTCTATGGATGAGCCTATAGAAGCTATCATGGAGGAGAATGTTAATGAAGAGGAGGAGACCGGGATAACTATGGGAGAAGAGTTACAGAGGGACAACAAGGTAAAATGTACTGAAGAAGAAGGACATCTACTAAAAGATGTTAAGGAAGAAGAAGTCTATGGAAAAGACTTAACAAAGGGAAAGGACATCTGATGATCTATCTGTAACAAAGGAAGTTATGGAGAACTGTGTGAAATTTCCAAAATCTACTCCAATTGAGATTGTTGAGCTATATAGAAAATTATATTTTCAAAGAAGGGAGTTGGAAAGACAGAAGATAGATGTTCAAGAGAGATTGTTGAAAAAGGAATACAAAATAATTGTCATGAATGACAGTCATAAGAGAAATGAGGTGGTAACGAGAGTTCAGCAGATTGAAACTGCAAAAGAAGGAGTTCACTATAGTGGACAAAAGTAGAGAGATGTCATTGAAGAATATGGTATGGAAGAGATACTAATGGATAGTCTCATGAATTCGTTTGAGAGTTCAAATCAGCATACTGATGTGTTGATAGAGGAGGAAGAAACAATGCTACAAGCTGAATTGTTGCCAAAGGAGGATAAGGCACAACAACCTTATGTTTTTAATTTTAACAAGTGTTTTCTGAATGCAGGTTTTGTTGCAATTGCTGGAGGAGAATTGGCACAAGTGAACAACCAAATAAAGGTGAAAGAAGAGAATTCCATGGAAGAATTCAATCCATGGAATAGAGAAGTTAATTTGCTGAAGAAATTGTTGAACAATCATGATTCAATCATGAAAGAGGGTAAGGATGATAGGGAGGTAGCAAGTAAAAGAGAAGTCAGCAAAGTAGCCAAGGCAAAGGTTGAAGCAAGAATAACAGAACAAGAAGAAGAAAAATAATTTAAAGAATTAGTGGACAACAACAACAACCCAAAATAGAAAGAAGAAGACAAAAGTAAGAAGTAGAACATGGACCAGTCCAAAGATGTACTGGAGACAAAGATTGAAGAAATGTGGCAACTAATGATGAGGCAATCCAAATGGAAGAAAATGGTAGCAGTAGCAAGCAAGATCAATCAAAACTTGAATCTGATTGACAAGAAGAAGAAGATGGAGCAAAAGACAACAGAAGTGCAACAATAACAAGGGAACAAAGCATATGGATAGTTACAGAACAAAGTGTGGGATCCAAGAAGACCAGGACCAGAAGACACATGATGAGGAGATCATGAATATTTTCTACTTTGGGAGTTTGATGCAGGAGTATTCACCCAAGGGAAAATTATTGTAAATATTAGACATAGCGGGTCATGTATTTTTAGGAAATAGTTTTCCTAAGTCTCTAGCTAGTGTAATATTAGGCTTTTAAGTGATCTAATTAGGTAATTAGAGGAGATTTAAGTGCTCTCAAATAAATGAGAACACAAGTGGGAATAAATGACAAGAGTCCAAAGTCAATCAGAACTCTTAAAGCATTATGTGATTCGAGGGATGACAAAGAGACTTTAGGAATTAATCGAAGTAGAAGTGGAGAGAAGATTTAGGAGTCGGTATAAAGGATTTAGGAGTCAGTTTAGGATTTACCCCAGAATTAGTTCAATAGAACCAATGCTGGATATATGTAAGCCTACGGGTAGATTCAAAGGGGAGGCCACTAACATTGGAAAATAGACCTATGCGAGACGGAGAAGTCTCGATTGTAATCTTTGCTTTTACATATATATATTTAGAGTTTATTCTTGACTGTGTTAGAGAGTGTCAATTGCGTGTTTGTGATTAATTATGATGTCAACTCATAGGTTTTGTTATAGGATACCTCAAGGAGAGTTCTGTAGAGTGTGGAGGAGAGAATGGTTCAGAGGAATCATAGGGATTGTCGGCTCCAACTGAAGAAATAGAGTAAGCTTAGGAGGGAGAGTGTAAAGTAGAATAGCAGAGGACGGGAACCTTCAGAAGAACCGAACCACAGAGGTAAAATTGAAGAAATCGTGGAAAAATCAAGTAAAAGGGAAGAACTAAGAAGTGAAGTTTGATGCTCAGCTACCGTTGGATCACAAGGATCAACAATTCAGATGATGTTGTGAAGAGAATGGCAAAGCATCGCATCGATGAAATTATTATAAAGGTTAAGTCCTACAAGCCAAAATCTAGTTTACACTGACAATGAGTGTAAACCTTAGTCGGAATTAAATTCCGGACTTGAAATCCTATAATGAGCAGTTTATACCCATATTGGGTCCAAACCAATATCGCTTCATAGAACTGCAGTGAGGAGGGACTAACCCTTTGGAGTGTCGAAATCTGATAGTGCGATACTACCAGATCCGAAACATTATAAAGGAGGTCTTATAATATATTAGGTCTGCTATAAAGGTCACATTGCAAGCCTTTAGTAGGAAATCTTAGCATATCGGGACCACCGATTGCGACTGTCAATGATAGACCACATGTTATATCATATCAGGGTTATCAGAGCGTTATGTTATTGATCTGTTCCATGTCGAATTGCCAACAACAATTGTCGATAGTGCTTTTTCATATAGCACAATCTTGTGGAAAACCAACGCCGATAGTGTATTTGAGTATATTAACACTTCCCTTGTAAAAGACCCGCTGATAGCGTATTTCCATGGTTTCCTTTATATTGTGTTTTGATAGTTGTGTATTTGAAGAAAAGGGGTGATGGGGCCTATATGGCCCATGAAGAGCCGATAGTTGATTGTGATAGAGGTACAGCCTCATAATCTATGCCGAAGCTGTACGGAAGGTGGAAAGAAGGTATGTTTGCACACATTTTCTTTGTTAATGGGTTTTATAAGGAATGGCACCTGTGAAGGGGTTTATGTATAAATATATATTAACCATGGTTTAAGAAGGGTGGTTGATATATATGCGGTTAAGGGGTTATGTAAAGGTGTTGAAGAGTTAATGAATCTAGATAGAAAGGAGGAAGGATTATAAAGAGTCTAAAGTCCTCATAGGAGGTTTAAAGTAGGGTGATTGAGTTCCAATTTAATGGAACTATGGCTAAAATGGCCTTAACCATGTATGGTTGAAGATTTGACTCCATTACAGAGTTAAATACCTGGGACAATTGTGTTTATGCATCTTTATGCATATTGTGGGTATGTGCATGTTTTTACACTACACCAGATGTCCGCTTCAATGGCTTGATCTTGATGTTTGATATAACTTTTTGCAATGAAATCTAGATGTCTACTCCAACTTTTTTCAATACAGCTGTTGTCTACTTCAATGGCTTGATCTCGATGTATGCTACAACTTTTTGCAATGAAATCTAGAAGTCTGTTGCATCTTTTTGCAATGAAATCTAGATATGGAAGGTATGAATAATGCATCAAACTAGTGCCTTGGAATGAAAGTTTTAATTCTCAAATTCATTCATTCATCCCATCAAGCTCAATGTTGAAAGATGAATCAGTACATGCAGAAAGCCATGTGGTCTGCTTTTTGTTTAGTCTCGTGGCATGGTGGCATGTTATCTGTGTAATCTGGTGGCATGTTATCTGTGTATTCTGGTGGCATGTTTGTGGGTTTCCACATGTGTAACTTACCAGATGCGTCACTTACCTGTTACACATATGTAACAGGGATATATAATTGTGCGACATGGATATATAACAGTGGATATAGACACAAACTAAACATTTCTTGTCAGAGAACTAATGTTGGCATTAGTTTAAACTAGTGAAAACTATGAAGAAAAAATCATGAAAAAATACACATAATATAAGGTTTTCTTCAGGAAGAGGCCAAGTAAGACCATGAAACTGTAAAATTAAGAGCAAAAAGACAAAACTATAGTTAAAGAAAAAAAACATTAGCTTATAAGTCATACAAGCTCACACAAAGTAATGCTAAAGGGACCATTTAGATTGCTATAGTCCCATGCCATTATGAGATGGCAGGGACTAACAAGACATTTTATGAATTTATGTTATGTAATTTAGGCAGTTTATTTGGGTTTTGGTCCTTTGGAAAGTTTAAATTTAAATCCTATGAAAAAGGAAGTGAGAAGTGGGACCAAATTATAGAATAAAAATTGTCTCACTAAACATTCAAATTCCATCAAACTCTAAACTTAACAAGGCGGCATAGCTAGGGTTCCTACCAGTTAGTTTGATTTAGCTACTAATTTACTTTGTATGAATGTGATGTAATTAGTTTTGGTTAAATGTTATTAGTCAAAATATTTGTCAAAGTATTGTTATTTTCATGTTGTTTTTTTCCAAGATGTTATATATAACAATCTTTCTTATTCTTTTGATGTCTCATCTACCTAGCGAGTTGGTTCAAGAACTTGCTTCCACTGCGTGCATAAAATTCTACGAGGTGATTGATTGATTTCTTTGTAGAGAGATAATATTTATTGTTAGGAGTATTCACTATTGTGGGTACGAGTAAAATTATTATGAAATTAGACGAAATATTAGAACACAAAGGCCTTAAAAGAGAACACAAGACCGAAGTGAGGTATTGTTCTATTTGGATGTCATGATTACAAAATAAGACCCAACGCCTTTAAGCGAATGAATATATATATATTAATATATATATATATATATATATATATATATAATATATATATATATATATATAAGAGAGAGAGAGAGAGAGAGAGAGAGAGGAGAGAGAGAGAAGAGTCATTTTAATTTTTGGTCCAAGAACTAAAAATGTTTATAGAAACACCTGCAAGTGGCACGATAATAAGTAAACAAAATTATCGAAGAATAAACTAAGAAATGTAAATCTATAGGAATTTTTTATTTAAAATATCTCAAATAAATTAGGGATAAAAATAAAATAGAAAATAAATATAATATATATATATATATATTATTAGAATTCATGAATCATTTAAAATAGTTAATTGAGAAATAATATTATTGAAACAATAAATAATCATAAAAATATATTCATACATAACACCTATATAAGAAATTAGCCAAAAATTACTCTCCTTAAAAATAATTATACCATATACTTTATTTTTATTTTAAAAATAAAATAAATTATTGTTTTCTATAGTTAAAAAAAAAGTATATTAGCGAAAAATAAAATCTTTTTTCATTGCAAACGATTAGGTATATTCTCCTAAATATGTGGGAATAATAGCTAAAATATTTTTAACTGGTAACTTTATTAATTAAAATAATGTGTGGGAATAATAATTGACTTATAACCAATGATTATATTAATTAATTAAAGAAATCTTGTAAATGCAGTTGGGAGATTTTATTTCCAACCTTAGTCACTTTGTTTTTCATTGTTGTAATGCACATCTCTTATCCACGTTCCAGTTTAGCAGGCCTTAACATTAATGTAGGATTGTGGTACCAACATTTATATGAATTAACAATCGATGGTACCCAACATCATTATACAATAAGATCCAAATTGATTCAACCAATTAAAATGCAGGGAAAAAAAATAAATAAAAAAATTATTTAAAAAAAATTAATTAATTTTTAATGTTAAAAAAGTTTTATTTAATTTTCCAATCAAACTGAGAATCAATGGAAAAAACAACCATATTTAGAATACATTATAGTAGAATACATTATAGTGCTACCACAGTATAATAATAATCCATTGATTAGTGTGACAACAGAAACATTACATTGAGAAGAAAGAACACAATCGGTCATTTGGTAATTTAAACGTTAATGAAATGAGATTCAAGAAATATATATAAATATAAATATAATATTTATATAATTATTAATAATAAAAAATAGTTATTTATTAATAATTTATGTTTAATAATTATTAATAATTTTATTGAAATATATCAATTATATTGGTAAATATGGTTATGTGAATAATTATTTTTTCAATGTAAAGAAAAAAACAAAAATAAAAAATACCAAATGTGTGAGTCTAATCAGAATAAATTTATTGATTTATTGTTGCTAGAACAAATTGGGTGAGAATGGCATTGCTCTTTTGGTGACACATGGAAGTCTAGATCAGTTTTTTCCTCCTGCATAGATAACTGCAAATTGCAATATATTCTATTTCTTATGCTCTCACATTAAAAAATTCTACAAATAGGAGCAGCAAAAAGTTTTTACTAACTTGTTCATTCATAAAATATGCTAACAATTTTTCACAACTTTAACTTGTGTATCTTCACGAGTTCATACATATATGATGGGTTTTGAAGTAAGATTAACCCGCACAATCTTAGATAATAGTGAAATGGGCCAGCAATGCTCTTAATAAATTTTCTATTGGTTTTCATTCTTGTATCTTTTTGTGACATTTTAACATAGTTTGAGAATAAATTTATATTTTTTTGGATAGTAGGTCGTCAAAAAAAGATAAAAAATGGTTCAAATGTGGAAACATGAAATTGGAGTAGTGAGAGACGTAAACTAGGGTTTGAAGGTCAAAACATGAAGTCGCAGTAAGTAGTCATTGATTTGTACATTTGTTCAAGCACGGTTCAGAAAGTCAAGCCAATTTCACTAAGAAAAGTTGAGTCGCCCGGTTTTGCACAGTTGTCTGCCAGCTCTCGACTCACCACAGTTGTCTGCCAGCTCCTAAGCAGATTTCATGTTGTAGGTTAGCTCATAAGCAGATTTCATGTTGTAGGTTAGCTCATAAGCAGATTTCATATTTCATGTTGTATGTTAGCTCGTAAGCAGATTTCATGCTTTGCTGAGTCCGTGTCAGTTTTCCCCAGGATTTTCATACCAATATTTATTTGATTTAACAATTACTAATACAACACCATTATACAATAAGACTCAAATTGATTCAACCAATCAAAATGCAGGAATTTTTTTTTAATTATTTGAAAAATAAATTAAATTAATTTGTAATGTTAACATTTCAAGTGCCATTTAATTTTTCAGTCAAACTGAACTTAATTAAAAATCAACGTTATTTTGAATACGTTAATAATATGTAAAATACTTTATTAAAAGTTCAATTAGATAAAGCACTGACGCATATTTAAGGATTTTATAGAACATTGCATCGTACATAATTTGTTTAAGAAATATACGAAATCCGTATGAAGGTCACATATTAGTTGGTTGTTTGGCGTTATGATGGCTTACACAATATCTATGTCAATCTTCAAATTGGATGCCCCTCGAAATATATGGCGTTGACCATTTATTCGCCAGATGTCTGGTAGCTTTCGAATTTTGCAAAATTGCGGGGCTCTGCAAGTCTTTGGCGTTGACCTTTAATCGTTCACCACACCTATGAATTTCACTTTGCTTCAAATGACATGCAAATATAAGGCGTTGACTTTTTATTGGTAAGATACTTGGTAGGTTTCTACATATTTTTCAAATTGCATGGCCCTCAAAGTATTCGGCGTTGACCATTTATGATAGTGTTCACTACAGCTATGTCAAATTGCATGCCTCTCTCCAAGCATTTGGCGTTGACGCTTTATTGCCAAGATAATTGGCCGCTTACTAATGGAGGGAGATGCGAAGGCAAACCCGGCTTTTGAGCTGGCCGGATCATGAAAGGCAAGGTCAAGGTGTGAGATGCATGTGCGAGGAAGAGTGATGTCTTCTCCACCTGCCTGCATCGACGCTGTGCTTTAAGCGCCTGATAATATTAGGTTGATGTCGACATTTTTGACATTGCATGCCTCTCCAGGTATTTGGAGTTGACCCTTTATTCCAAAATATCTGGTAGGTTCAGGTGGACATTTCTGACATTGCATGACTCAACAAGAATTTGGCGTTGACCCTTTGTTCCTAGATATCTGGTACTTTTCGACTCCTTTGAAATGTTGACATTCTAAGATTGTTGCTCAGCTTTGTGATCGTCTACTCTCCATGCTCCATGTATTTGACATTTCCTGAATTCGTAAGCCTTTATCGTTTATCGTCTACTCTACATATATTCGACATCTGAATTCCCAGGCGTTTACGGTGTGTTTTCTTAATAGAGTTGAAAAAAATATCAATCAATACTGGAGAAAATTATTATCAGTGGTTAGTTATAAATAAAGACTAATTTATTTTGTTATTAAAAAAAACTACGCTATTTAAAATTAAGAAAGGAAACTCTCATTCCTAAAAAAATACCTATAAATCTTTAATCAGTAACCTTTTTTCTTCACTTCTTCATCATAATCTAATTTTCAAATAATTACTAAATTAAATATCAAATTAATGTATTGAATTACTAAATTAAATATCAAATTAATGTATTGAATTTTTTTAATTTGTGAAAATGGAACATCTAAATACAATGATTTGACTGTATATAATTTACTCTTAATTTGTACTAAATTATGAATGTATGTAATCTTTTTTTTTGTAAGCTGAGTATGTCTTTTTCTATTAACAAAATAATATATACAGCAGTTTCAGAATGGTCTCGCCCCGCCCCGAAGGGAAACCGGGTCTCTTGACCATCCATAATTATCACATTAAACCAAAAATAAAATTTGCCATCGTTTCAACCAAGTTTCCTCATCAGGTTCTGTTTCTAAAACCATAATGTTATCTACATACTTCTTCCTACATGTTAAAACAGCCAAATATTTCATGCCTACAGAAAACAAAAGACTAGGAATTTCCAAAAAAGCAAGAACAAGCCATTGAACACTACTTGTCAGGTTCAGCATGCTGGTTTTTTTCCTTTTTCACCAGCACTCCACTTTCTACGAGCAGCTTCTGCAGGTCCTCCAGTCTTTTTTCTTGCAAGAGCATGGTGATGACTATGTCCTTCAACTCCTTTTTCACATTGGGTAGGTTCTGAACCATTTCTGCCATCTCCCTGGCAACCTGCTCCAAAGCTTTTGCCATGAGCCGCTTCATGACCCAATATAAATGAAGACACTGTTTATAGAGGGTCATTCGGCCTCTGGTATGGCCAGGGTCAGGCATAATGGCAGCCCAATCTTCCATTTCTTCTTCTGATTGAGCCTGTATAGCATCTTCCTCCCAATGCTCCATTATTTTCCTAATCTTTGGATTTGAATTCTCCCTGTAATCCTGCTCAGCCATTCTTATTCGATCACTGATAGTTTTTCTGGTCCGCCTGGAATCCTCTCCCGTCGTTGGTTCATCATCTGTCTCCTGGGAAGGCCTGCACTGCCGCCCCCTCCGGCTTCTACCCTCTGCCACTACCTTTCGTTGATGGCCGCCTCGACCCATTCGACCGCGACCCCTTCTCCCTCTGCCACGCAGGCCTCCCCTGCCCCTGCCACCGAAACGGCCCATGCCATTATCAGTATCCTCGCTTTCCTCGCCCGGTAATCGCTTCCATCTATTTCTCCAGGCTTCCTCCTCCTGTTTGCCCTGCAGCTCCTCATTTTCCTCTTCTGAAATCTCCACAAACTTCACCTGCGTTTTCTCCTCAACATCCACCTTCCGCTTTCCTTTCAAGTCGGCAGGGAGTTTATGGTGGTCCTCCTGCACCCCACTCCTCAGCCATCTCCGCCCGCTTCCACTTCCTTCCCCTGCCATTTTCCTTCTTCCGCTGCAAACTTCACCTCGCGTCTTCCTCCCGGTAGCAAACCCAACCCACCAGCGCCACAAGTAATAGCGAACAGGAGTTAAGCGGTCCTCACCGCGAGAAAAATCAACCCACCAGTGAACCAGGAGATAGCAGACAGGAGTTAAGCGATCCTCACGACGAAAAATCCCTCTCGTTCTCCCGGTTTTAACCTCCCTCATCCCGTCTGTATCATTGCCGAAGTAATGGTTGTGAATGCTCCCAAGACCCATCACATAATGATGCAGTCTGTTCGCCATCCTTCCGTCCCGTCCTCTACTCATATCACCTGCATCTCTGATACCATGATCTGCCTTTTCCCTTTGCCAGCCGCTCCACTCGCCTGTGTCATTCCTACCCTGGTCATTCATAATTAAAACTTTGATCGTGCGCCGCCAGGACGTCACATAACTCCACGCCAGGTCATCCAGTGCGATCGGGCGTATGAATGTATGTAATCTTAATTCTTACTAAATTATATATATTTAGTCCAACTTTTTCTCATGTATAAAAATAATTTGGTAAGTTTGATTTTCAGGGTGGTGATGGTGTATTTCTCTACCTATCAATCCACATGCCTCTATAAAGTTTCACAAATTTGTTTGTTTTTTAAGTTTTTAGTTTATTTTATTACAATAATTTGCTTTTTAATATAGTTAAGTTAAATATCAAAATGGTGTATTATTTAATTTAATTTATGTGAGGTGATACATCTAGATGCAATAATTTGATAATATATAAGATGGTAATAATTATTATTAAATAAGTTTGGTTTAACTTTTTCATTATAAAAAGTTCATTTATAAGATATTGGATCTATAAAAAGTAGTGACAATCAAATAAAATTTATTGAAGTGCAAATTCCTTTCAAAATTAAAAAAAAAATACACCTTGAAAGATTTAATCTTTTTCAATGTTTGACAAAGATTAGTATATATATAGATATATATATATATATATTAATATATATATATATATATATAATATAATATATATATTCTCAATTCTTCCACGGTAACAATAAAAAGAATCACACCTCTTTTATTTTCAACAAATACTATTAAAGTGTTTTAAATTTTTAATTATTTTATATATATATCTATATAAGTGATTTAACTTGAAAATTTTTATTCAACATCGGAATTGAATTATTTTATTTATGGCTACATTCCCCACACATATATATATTATGTGTCAACTATGCATTGACTATAAAAAAGAATCACACATTTATTTTATTTTGAGCAAGAACCAAATAAGTATTTTAAATTTTCAATTGCTTTATATATTATATACAAAGTTGACTTGAAATATTTTATTCAACTTGGTGATTTGATTATTATGTGGCTATATTTTACACATTGAAGGTTGTTTTAGTTATTAATATATCTTTAAATATATGTCTCCCTCATATTCATATGGGTAGTTAAAAAACATATATATTTGATTTTGTTATTGATTTCTCTTTTTAATTTTTACACATTAATTTCCTATTAAAAATGAAATTAATTACATAGCTACAAAATTTTAAGAGGTAGGGAGTAATTGAAATATCTCACTTTATATTTATATAAAACTGATATAAAATAATTTTATTTAAATCAGATATTAATATTTTTTAAATAATAAAGAAATTACATCTCTTACTTATAATAAAAGTGAAAATATGAGACAATTTTGGTTGGTGTGTAGCTTCCATTGTCGCACTATACCATCATTTTGGTTTCGTATTAGAGCAAGAAAATATCTTGAAGTAGATAAAATATTTTGTGGATAAGATAGGATGTGTATTTATGTATGCCATATATGTAGAAACAAGAGGAGAGAAGGTGCCAAGGTAGTTAGCAGGACGAAGATGAGTGATGAAGAATCAAAGTAAGAACTAGTTGAACTAAAAGTGACACTTAGTGTTTTGATGGAGTTGGTACAAGAAGAAAAAGAAAGAAGAAAATGTATTTATGGTTAAAAGCTTAGATCAAGTTTCAAGGTAAAGTACCTCTCTTTTATATGTCTTTGTAAATACCAAAAATTATATTGCACAACTTTTTGGCTTACAATGGTGCAATGAATAGTGGTATGCCAGTATATATTATGAAAGAAATTGGATTATATTATACTAAATATGATTAGATAGGAGAAAAGTTTTGTGTGATTGGTATGAGAAAGGTTCGAAGTCATGGTGAAATCAAATAATTTTGTGCATCTATAAGTTTAGCTTCACATATTGCATTTGTCTTTAGAATAGTTGTGGTGGACTTATCAATTGCACATGGGCTAGTGCTAGGAAGATAATGGAGTTTTTCCTTAGAATGGTATATGATGAACAATGGGAGTTGTATGATACTTCGAAATAAAGATTGCATACTGAAGAGGATACTTAAAGAGCCAAACAACCTTGTCTTATTTTAGAAATAAATTGATTCTAGTGTGGCTAGTTAAATGAATACTAGTGTTGGAAACTATGCTATACGCAATGATGTAAATTTTCTAGATAATAATAGTGTAAATATGTTTCAATGTCATTGGAAAATGTTCTTTGATGGTGCTTCTTGAAGAACAAGATTGTGTAATATTTGAAATTCCACATGGATAATTCTTTCCAAATGTGTTTTGTTTGTAACTTTGTTCTACAAATGATCAAGCCAAATATGAAGTATTGATTCAGGATCTACTACTTTCATAAGAAAATGTGATTAAATATGTCACCATAATGGGAGACCCTGAATTAATCATTAATTAAGTTAGTAAGAAGTATAACACTAACAAGAGTAATCTAAAAGTGTATGCCCAAAGTTTTTGGCAATTAATGCAAGTTTTGATTCATTTTAAAGATATGTTATTCCCAAGAGAATAGAATAAAAATAACAATTCATGATTTCTTTCATCAATGTAATATACAAATGGGGATTACATATTTCCAAGATAAATATTGTAAAATGAAGATTGTTGAAAATATTGTTCTACGACTTTTGATGACTACTTTGGATACCCTATTTTTTAAGGCATTTTATCTCTAATTTTACAGCTAAAATTTGATCGTAAGAAATATGATTGGAAATATTATTACAAGACCTTTCCAATGACATATGGAACTCTTTCTAGATCAATAGGAATAAGGCACTATAAAATATTTCATCTCATCAGGATGCCCCAACCCATGTACAAGAAGGCCTACCCAACCAAGTTTACAATTCATCCACATAAGTGAACATATGGACACTATGAATAAAGGGAATATTAGTACATTTGAATATAATCCAAGAAAGACGAGATATGAGGTTGCAATATGAGTTGAGAAACGTTTTTTGGGGTAATTCTTTGAGTCTAAAGGTGGAAGAAAAAATATAATTTATAGGGTGAACGAGTCATATTGGAGTTTTTTGTATTTTTCTTCTATGATGTTTTGGCATGTAAAATTTCGAGCAACCATATAGAATATAGTAATGTAGCTATAATCAAAATTTCACATCTTACTTCACCATACTTTCAAATATATTGTCTAAGAAAATTAGGATTCCCAAATCCTTATCAAATAGGTTAGCTTTGAATTATCTCTATAACTTTTTCTCTAGAATTCTTTTGATTGTAAAGATGGATTATTTTGGTAGAATATATTCATGTACCCATGATAAAATTTCAAACGTCATTTCACTATAATTTCACTACAACAAAAAGGTCATTGGTGAGGGTGATGCCTGTGATAGACCTTTAAGGTCTGTCACCAATGTTGCATAAGGCGACGATCCTTAAAAAAGCATTTATGTAAGTGCATATAGTGATGGTCCTTTAAGGTTTTTCACCAAACCCATTTTTAGTGACAGTTTTTGTAAGGGTTGTTAAAGGCCCGTCGCTAATTCTCTCTATGGTGACACTTCCAGTGATGATCTCTTATTAACCCTCACTAATTCTCTTTTGTATTACTTTTGGCGATGATAAAAAAATGTTCGTTGTCATTGATATTTCCAATGAGTTTTTGATGACGCGATGTGCATGCTACTATATTTTTTGTCAAAAGATAATTATTTAAGACCATTGTTTACGAGTATTTTTTATTATGTGTCTAAGGCCATAGTGATTAGAGTTAGTGAATTTATTAAGAAGTAATTAGTGTGTATCATTTCGCTAAAGTAATGAGAATATAATTTTCCTATGAGTCAACACATGATTCATCTTTATTAGGTTTATTAGCTAACAAATTCCCTTTAGATAAAGTTCCACTAGTGTTTACAGGAACTATATTATTCAATACATAATCAGGCTCTGTCAATTATATTAATGAGAGAGACCTAACAGTCCTCAATAGTTTTGGCACATGTTAACATGTTTTGGAACACACTAACATTCCTTGTCACCTCGCATGTCTTCAAACATCATTGTGCCTAGAATATATTTCCATGAATAGAACACCCGAGAACATTTTGGCAGGCCATAGCATAGCATAACACTCGCCTATCATGTGTTGGAATGCCATGTAGTCCCTCGTACACCCTAGAACACTTTGGGATGCATTTGCATACATTAGAACTTGACATGTATTGGAAACTATTATTAGTTTTCCCAGCATGCCCTTTTTTAGAAAGATAATGTCTTGACTTATTGACCCTCTTATGTGTTCATTTCCTTGTATTTTAGCTTGGTTGTTCCTTATGTTTCCTTGACACTCGTTGACACATATTGGCATACCCTAAGGCCCTACACATCCTAGCATGCCTTAGCATATTTAGTGTATTGGAATGCCTTGAAACTATTTGGCACATGTTAACACACACTGGAACTCCCTAATACACTCTAGCACTTCTTGACATGCCCTCATATTCACTAGAATGCCTTACCAATTCTTAGCATACATTGTCACTCCCTCCTTGGCATGCCAGCTAGCACTCATTGAAACTCACTAACACATCCTCATATTGATTCACTTACATGCATTTGGACACCCTAGGGTAGTGCCTAACACAACGTACACGGGGGCCTACCGCCCGCCCTATAACCCCACCACACATGAGATACTTGTGGAAAGAATATAACACAAACTAATACACATTCCACACCAACCCATAGAGGATTAGGTGTCCAAAATTCCCTCCCACCCCCCGTCCCAATTTGAATGGGTATGTATGAGTCCAAGAAGAGAGTTCTAAAACAAAATGTGCAAAAACACGGATCATGTCACTAGGCTCAATGTTCTCTCTAAAATGTTGGTACGAGGGGATGATTTAAGGATGACCACCAAACTAGAACACTTAGTGCAGTTCCTGGAACTCTTCCTGGTCTGGGAAGAATCTAAAATATTCTGGAAGAGGAAGTGTCCCTAATGCTTTGGAGAGGGATACCTTCAACCTGAAAAAGGGAGTTCTACAACTGGTAGTGGTTCAAGTATGGCCACCAATTCTAGGGTTCTTAATACAATTCCTGGAACTCTTCCAAAACGGGCACGAAGCTAAGGTCTTCTGCTAGAGGAAGTGTTCCCAATTCTTTGAAGGGAAGTCTTAACCCCAGATAGATGGTTTAAGGATGACCAATAACCAAAGGCATCTTCAGAGGCATCTTTGTATCTATCTACAACTCTGAATCAGGTATGGAAGGTTGTGGCTCAAGCTCGCTTGATGTGGCTTTGAAACTTGTAGAAGACAACCACTTCCTGACATTTCAGATACAAGGTGAGAAGATGGAGAAAACTCAATTGCAAGACCTTTTAATACTCTAGAAGAAATTTTGACATATGATTGAAATATATTCTTGGATGTTGAAGCCAATTTCCAAGAAGCAATCCATGCAAGATGAATCTTTGTTCTTGCACTAGGCTTGTTTTTGAAGCATCTGTGTGAAGAATGAGTACACTTACCACAATTCTATTACAGATGAAGATCAAAACAAAGATCTTTCACATGGCCAAGTATGTCACAATGTTGGCATTAGCAATATGTTGTGGTTGTTGTGGCAGAGGAACAGAATCTAAAAGAACTGAAGGTGAACTATCCCGAAGGAATCCAACACTCTGAAACTCGATGGGATTTGAGTTATCTGGAACGTGAAAGGAAACCTCCTTATCATATCCAAGACCTATTATGTGCTCGTTATGGACAATATATTTCCAAGGTCTAATGACCGACTTGGGAAGTTCACGTTCAATTTCTGCACCTGCATGCAAAATTGCTCTTGAATAGGGCACCAAATCAACCTCAACTTCATATTCTTGTTTCCGATGGGAGTTTGTCTCAATCTGGAACAAAGGATTGTTTTGAAGCTCATCTCACTAAAATAGAGATTCTAGTTGCAAAAAATCAATCTTCTCTTATGCATTTTGTAGATAGATTCTAATGTCAGCAAGAGATGATTTGTTTATTTTCACCCTATCATTAGTTTTAGAGTGTATTATGGTTTTCAAAAGATCTAATATTTCATAAAAATTGGCCATTCTTGACAAAATCGATGATCTGATATGGATTACAGTAATGACACAAATGTGAGTGAGAGTAAAAAACCTTGGTGTGAACAAGAGAAAATGGCACCCTAAAAGAGTTCCAACTCAACGCAAAGCTGAGAGGAATATAATGAATTTAAATGTATAGTCCTAATTGATAATACAAAGGCAGAAAGACAATATTTTAGTATCACAAATATTGAAGGCCCAAACTGGCAATCCAAAGGCTTGTGGTCACAGTTTTCAAACCTTGGAGACATTCATTTCCATCGTGGCTAGAAAATATTCAGTGTCCTATTGCAGTTGTCCATCAATCGATATATTTAAGTTGGGTGAGTTCATTTCCAGCTTTATGGATCAAAATATGCAACAACAATCCCTACTAATATATTAATTATAGAAACCTTAATTAATATGTTGGTCGGCAAGAACAAACCAAACCAAAAGTATTGGATTACCTCTTCCTCCGTGAAGAGATATGTAGTCATGGGAAGTGCCTGAATCAATTACTTTTAATAGAAGGAGCAGTCTCCTTTTCCAAAAAAAATAACCACCAGTGCGAGAAATGCAAAATATATGCATCTTATTTTCTAGAAAGCGACCTTGTTGAGAGAAGAGGATGTTTCCTCTGCTATTTGGAAAAAGAAGAATGCCTTGTCCCATGAAATCTATTTTCAAATATCACTAGGATATGCGGTCAAGGGACTACGACTAACCATTCGATATATATTAGGCACTTTAAAAACTCATAGCATATATCAATGGTTTTTTTTAACATGTTTTCATATCATAGAACCAATGCACAACATATTCCTCCACTATGTATGCACACGATTTCTGAGAAAGAGTTATGGCATACCGGTACTTGAATGCTCTTCTCATATATAAATGATGCACATCATAGGAGCTTTCAATCCATATACACATACAATTAATTTTCAATCCCCTACAACCTTGCTTTCATGGATGACCACTCATCTTCCTTGGCAACATGAGCGAGTAACTTTCGAGAGTGGTGGGTGTGTTTCTGAGTGTTACAACGAACTTTTTATGAACTCAAAAATAGTGTTGAGGAGACTGACATGAACTTCACAATCGAATATTCAATGGGAAGGTGAAAATCTCAGAGGTATAATGAATAATCGCATGCACCTTGAGCATAGGGAGAATAACGATTTTGAGAGACTAGATCCACATCATTGAAATGTTAAGTGTTAGCGTTTTGATAATGTAATAGTCCAGCAAATAATCCTTTGCAAATAGAGGGGAAGATGCCAGAGTAAAGAACTTTCTCGTCTGGTCTTTGTTCACAAACTGGGAGTGCCTAGAAGCTACCTATATCTAGCCGTTGGATTTTTTCAAGGGAAGACCATTAAAGAGCTGAGAATCATGGGAACAATTTCAGGACATAGCAAGGCCTCAGTGTTCCAGTAGGATGATGTAGACCTTCAGATTCCTTGGAGTAATGCGTGGTGAGGAGAGAGCATATCGAAATGACTATCATCGCTCAATTCCAAGGATAATATCAAAATAAACTTTTGTTTCTTCAATTCTCACTGGAGTAAAATTGAGAACGCCTGCTCCACGACCCTCTCGGTATTCACCATAGGAAGAGTAGTGTGATTGTACTAGTTTAATTTATTTTCACAATCCATGTCACTATGTATATAAAAATCACGTAATTATTATCTTAATATCTTGACAAGTTGAAATTCTCCTCCAACGATATTAATCATTGTGTTGATGTCGTATCCAACTAAACGTATGTCCGATCACTAGAGCTAATTATTACATATTTATCCCCATTAAGGAAATGGAAGCATGAGTTTGAAAAGCTCTACCGAGAAGGCATGGCGATTGGAATTTTACCTCAACTATTACAGAATCAGAGTCTCTCATCTCCCAATCATCTAGCAGTCTATAGAAAGGTCACTCCTAAACCCATCATTGCAAAGACCCACTCGATTATAGTGCAATAATTTCAATGCAGAATTGATACATGGAACATTGTTGAACAAATTTGAATGGATACCAAACTTATGGAGAGCACCTTTTGAGCAAGTATAAAAAGAGGTTTTATTTATTTAGCATACCTCCACTTTATTTATATTTTTATTTGTTTATACCCTTGCATGTATATAAGGTGACTTATGCAGTAAATATAAAAAATGTTTTATTTATTTACCATACCTATCATTTATTTATATTTTTATTAATTTACCATACCCCTTTTATAAATATGGTATTTGGCCCATAGGATTCCCTTAAATAAAACCTATTCTTGAAAATTACAGCGAATGGAAGGTTGTAACTCCTAATTTCAAGGGCTAAATTTACCTTTTTTACCTTCTCCTTTAAAACAAGGTGGGCTAACCTCCATACCTAATTTTTTTTATAAAATAAAGTTGAGGTGATTTGTAAAAATGTACCATGATACAAATATTCGCCCACTAAAAATTTAAAACCCCTTAATTTCACATAAAGGTGAAAATTCACCCCTAAAAGTTCCATGAGAATAGGTCATTATGCTTCTAATGTCTATTTGCAAAATTGGAAGAGGGTGGTGTTGAAGATCTACTATTTATCAATGACTAGGATGTTAATGATCAATATAAAGCGTCATATTCAAAGGATAAATTTTAAGGTGTATAAGACGAAAAAAAGGTGCAATCCAAAAATAAGCTACTATTATGTCATAATTGTGGAAGAATACATCAAATTTTTTCTATATGTCCACTTGTAATTTTGGAAAATAATAGTGATAAAGAAGAACATGAATATAAGAGAAAATATTGAGAGTATGAAAAGGAAATATGTGGATCATCAAAATAAAGTAACAAATATGCACCTGATAATGACATAGAGGAATTCCTACTCATGACCATGGAGGATCAATATGTTAAGCAATAAGATGAATAGATTTGAGCTTCTCAACTATCAGAGGATCATCCATTAGAAAAGTTAAAGACACCAAGAAGATAATTTGGAATGCAAAATTACTGAAGGTCGTTGAATGTTGGGAATGCGTTTACTCAAGATGAAGCTAACTAATGTATAACTAGCTTAGAAAAAATTGATTATGGTTTTTTATGAACTTACCAATATTTAATGGAATATGATAACATAAATGTTCAACGAATTATTCCTTTATAGCAGGGGGACATGTTGGGTGTAGAGCCTGATTATCTTCTGTATTCAAAGATATCACCGCATTAGACCCCAGTTCGTAATGGGGTGGCAAATCCACCCCTAAAAATTACACTGCAAGGGGAGTCCAAGGGGAGGGGTGGCCACATTGGAGCAGGGGATTGGGGGCAGCGCCCCCGAAGCTAAAAATAGATGTAAAATTGCCTTGTAAAATGTTGTAATTTCATAGTCAATCTGGGCCATTTATTAGGTGGCGATCTGATGGTAGAGGTTATGTTTAATTTAAGGTTCTTTATCCTAGAAGGCAACCCCTTGCTATATATGAGGGAATTGTATTGCGTCTATGTATATTTGTATTATGAGTGAGAAAGAGAGAGGAGATTGAGAGTGCAGAGGGAATTATAGTGGATCTACTATAGGTTGTATCTCTTCGGTTTGCTGGATAATATAACAGGAAGGATTGGTTGTTTCTCCATGGATGTAGCCCAAACTGGGTGAACCACATATATCTGTGCCTCTTTTGTTTTATGTGTTTTCTGTGTTTATATTTTTGCAATATTTTATGTGTTTCATTTCTCTGTAATATATAATTTTCTAACAACTAGTATTAGAGCCAAAGTTCTATTTGGCCGATAAACTCGTAGGAGAGAAGGGTTCCTAGTTCGAGTGGGAGCAATGGCAGAAGATGGTAGGTTTAGGATCAAAAAATTTAATGGACAAAACTACTATCTGTGGAGGATGTAAATGGAAGATTATTTGTACTAGAGAGATCTGTACCAACCATTGGGTAAAAAGGCAAAGAAGTTGACGAGTATGACAGACACAAAATGGGATATTCTTGATAGAAAAGCACTTGGAACAATATGGCTGTGCCTAGTGGTGTCGGTAGCGTTTGATATTTCAAAGGAAATGACAATAGAGTGTTTAATGTCGACATTGGCCAAACTATATGAAAAACCCTCAGCCTCAAATAAGGTATTTCCTATGAAACATTTATTTGATATGAAAATGTCAGAAGGTGGATTTGTTGTTGATCATTTAAATGAATTTAATATAGTTACCAGTCAGTTAAGTTTTGTAGGGGTAACTTTTGATGATGAAGATAGGGCTCTATTATTTCTGTGCTCATTTCCATAAAGTTGGAATGGTTTAGTTATGGCCATTTGTAACTCTGTCTCTGAATCTAGTAGTTTAAAGTTTGATGATCTTGTCTGTGCAATCCTTAACAACGAAATGTGACGGAAAAGCTCTGGTGAGACATGAGGTAATGCTTTGACTACAGAGATTAGGGGAAGAAAAATGGAAAGAGGAAAGAGCCCAGGATATCATAGTAAGTCAAGGAAGGGCAGATCCATGTCCACATCAGGGATAATGTACTGGAAATGTGGAGCAAAGGACACCTGAAGAAAGGTTGGAAGTCTTGGAAAGGAAAAGAAGGAGACACACAACAAGAAAACAATCATGAAGCAAATATGATAGGTAATGTGGTGAAAGATGCTTTGATTATTTCTTTAGAAAATATTATTGATGCCTGGGTCGTAGATTCAGGGGCCTCATTCCATGCCACACCTGATAGAAAACATTTTCATGATTATGTTTAAAGAGATTTTGGATAGGTTTGATTGGGTGATGATAATCCATGCAAAATCATTGGAATGGATGCAGTTTTCATAAAACAATAGAATGGAAATCAATGGCTATTGGAGGAGGTAAGGCATGTTCTGGATCTGAAGAAAAATCTGATTTCAATAGGGCATTTGGAAGGTGAAGGTTGGGTAACTACTTTGACAGATAAAACCTAGAATGTCACTAAAGGAGCCATGGTAATAGCAAAAGGAGAAAAGGTTGGTACATTTTATTATGCAGTGGTATTTATAAGTTTGTTAATGCTTTAACTTCTATAGAGAAGATACACCATTGTGGCATCATAGGCTTGGGCACATGAGTGAGAAGGTGATGCAAATCCTTCACTCAAGGAATTTGTTGCCAGGTTTGAAGCATGTTGAATTGGAATTCTGTCAAAATTTTGTTTATGGAAAACATAAGAGAGTCATATTTCTCAAAGTTGGGAAAGAAAAGAAGAGTGAAAAAATAGAGCTTGTGCATGCAAATGTGTGGGGACCTGGTCAGGTATCATCTCTTAGTGGCTCTCATTATTATGTTACTTTTATTGATGATGCAACAAGAAAAAATTGGTTTTATTCTATTCGAAATAAATCTAATGTATTTGATACTTTCAACAAATGGAAAGCTTTGGTTGAAAATGAGATAGGAAACAAGTTGATGTGTCTCATATCAAACAATAGAGGCAAATATTACAGCAAAGAGTTTGATAGGTACTGTTCAGAGAATGGAATTCACAGAGAGAAGCCAGTTCCAGGAACACCACAACAAAATGGTGTGTTTGAAAGGATAAATAGGACAATCATGGAGCATACAAGGTTCATGAGATTGTATGCAGGATTGCCTTTACAATTTTGGGAAGATGCTGTAGATATTATTCTTTATCTAATAAATAGAGGGCCTTCAAGTTCCTTGGATGGTGGTATTCCAGAGCAGGCATGGACTGGTAAAAAGGTAAACTATTCTTTTTTAAAGACTTTTGGTTGTGAAGCCTTTGTCTAGATTAATAAAGAAAATAGAACAAAGCTTGAGGCAAAATCAAAGAAATGTAACTTTATTTGATATGGTGTCAATGATTTTGGTTATTGCTTTTATGATTACAGAAAACACAAAATCATTAGGAGCAGAGATGTCATATTCAATGAAAAGGTTTTGTATAGGGATCAGCTGCAAGAAAAGAAACAGGAAAAAGATAACGGAGAATACACAGTGCTTGAAGAGATCATAGAAAAAGTGATGGTTCTTGAAAATGATAATGATCAACGGCTAGAACAACAACCACAATAGCAACAAGCACCTCAAACACCTGAAAATGGTGTTAGAGGATCTACTAGGATAAGTAGACCCCGTGAATGATACTCTCCTTCATTATATTATGTATTGTTGACTGATTCTGGTAAACCAAAATGTTATGAAGAAGCAATGCGGGTAGAAACTAGGAAGAGGTGGGAGCAAGCCATGAAATAAGAGATGGACTCCTTAACACATAACCAGACTTGGGACTTAGTCAGGTTGCCTGCAGGTAAAACAACATTACAGAATAAATGGGTTTACAGGTTGAAGGAAGAAGATGGAGGTAGACAAAGGTATAAAGGTAGACTTGTGGTGAATGGGTTTGTACAGAAAAAGGGTATAGACATTGATGAGATATTTTCTCTTGGCGATAAATTAATTCAAACAGAACTATTTTAAGTCTAGTAGCACCTCAAGATTTTTATCTTGAGCAGTTAGATGTAAAGACAACTTCTCCATGGGGATTTGGAGGAAGAGATATATATGCAGCAACCACAATAATATGAGGTAAAAGGGAAGGAGAAACTAGTGTGTAGGTTGAAGAAGAGCTTGTATGGCTTAAAACAGGCTCCAAGGAAGTGGTATCTAAAATTTGGCAGGGTTATGTCTGAACAAGGTTATACTAGATGTCACTCTGATCATTGTGCTTATCTCAAAAGACAAAATGATGTTAGCTATATTATATTGTTATTGTATGTATATAACATACTTGTTGCAGGTTCTAACATGCAGGAAATAAATTTGCTGAAAAGAAAATTGTCAAACTTGTTTGCAATGAAGGATTTGGGTGCTGCAAAACAAATCCTTAGTATGAGAATAACTAGAGACAGGTAGAATCGCAAATTAACGTTGTCTCAAAGTGAATACATAAAAAAGGTGTTGAAAAGGTTTAATATGTACAATGTAAAGCCAGATAGTATACATTTGGCTAGCCATTACAAAGTAATGAAATGTGTCCCAAGACTCAGGAAGAAATGGTTGATATGTCTAAAGTTCCATATGTATCAGCAATTGGAAGCTTAATGTATGCAATGGTCTGCACAAGGCCTGATATTGCACATGCAGTGGGGGTTGTAAGCATGTACATTAAAAATCCAGGAAAAGAACATTGGATGGAAATAAAGTGGATTCTCAGGTATTTGAGAGGTACCACAAATCAAGCTTTATGTTTTGGTGGTTCAAACATTACTCTACAGGGGTATGTTGATGTAGATATGGTGGCTGATAGAGATAACAAGAGGAACACTACAGGGTATGTGTTTACTGTAGGTGGAACAACAATCAGTTGGTTCTCAAAAATGCAAAGTGTTGTTGCACTCTCAACAACAAAAGCAGAGTATGTTGTTGCTACAGAGGCTAGGAAATAAATGATTTGGTTACAAAGATTTTTGGATGAATTGGGTAAGAAGGAGGAGTTGGGCATGTTATATAGTGACAACAAGAGTGTCATACATCTTGCAAAGAAATTTTCATTTCCTTCCAAGACTAAACATATACAGCTCAAGTAACATTTCGTACGATCAGCATTGGAAGATGGATAGTTGAAGATGGAAAAGATACACACTAGCCAGAATATTGTAGATTTGTTAACAAAAGTTGTAACCAGGGAGAAACTGAGAGTCTACTCAATTTCAATTGGTATTCAAGTATGATGAAGAAGATGAGAAACATCACATCCAAAGTGGAGTCATTGTCCAACAAATGAATCAACAGTGGAGTTGTTATAATTAGTCTCCAAGTGGGAGATTGTTAGGTGTGGAGCCTAATTATCCTCTGTATTCAAAGGTATCACCACATTGGACCCTAGTTCATAATGGGGAGGAAAATCCGCTCGTAAAATATCCGTTGTAGGGGGGGTCCAAGGCAGTAAAATTTCCTTGTAAAATGTTGTAATTTCATAGTTAATCCAGGCCATTCATTAGGTGGAGATCTGAGGGTAGAAGCTATGTTTAATTTAGGTATTTTTTCCCTAGAAGGCAACCCCTCGCTATATATCAGGGAATTGTATTGCTTCTATGTATATCTGTATTCTGAGTGAGGAAGAGAGAGGAGATTGAGAGTGAAGAGGGAATTATAGCGGATCTAATGTAGAGTGTATCTCTTCAGTTTGCTGGATAATATAAAAGGAAGGACTGGTTGTTTCTTCTTGGACATAGCCCAAACTAGGTGAACCACATATATATGTGTCTCTCTTGTTTTATGTGTTTTTCGTGTTTATATTTATGCAATATTTTATGTGTTCCATTACTTTGTAATATATAATTTTCTAATAGGACAAACTTGTAAAACAAAAGCTAAGCATAATCATTCCTACATTAAAGTTATTGATCAAACTAGGAATCAAAAAGATGGAAAAAGAAGGCATTATTTGCCCAATAAGGTATTTCGAATAGATATTCAATATAGTTGTATCTAGAAAAAATAATGGAGCGATGATGTTATATATCAATTTATGTATATCAATAAGGCCTCACATAAGGATAATTACCCTTTTCTCAATATCGAGAGACTCTTGCAACTAGTAATGGGATCCATAGTAATGATCATGATGGATGGATTTGGATGGTACAATCATATTATTGTAGGTAAAGATAATACACATAAGAGTGCTTTTACAATGTAATGGGACTTTTTTCGATGCAACAACCTAGATGGAAATTTATAAGGATTTCACATACAACTAAGAGTAAACCAATAATTTAAATTGATATATTATGAAGGGAATCGATAATCAACTATCAAAGTTTCCTATCAATGGTAATCATCTGAAGCAGTTATTTTCTTGAGAATTTTTAGCGTCTCCCTATATTTTGTCAGTATGTAATATTTTACATATTTAGCTTATATTATAATATCGTTAGCTCATGTATTTATCAAGAGATTCTGACTCCATTACCTAATGGAGAAAGACACTTGTGAGATTCAAGAGTTCTTAGTAACTCATAGGGAATCAATACTAATAGTTCGAGCTAAATGTTAACATATTTTTGTTCCCAAATGCCATTTCTTTGTATTATATACCACATCCTAAAGATCTTGCACTTCATCATTTTTCTTCATACATCGTGTATGGAAACGTCCCATTGCTCCACATCCTACACATATCCACTATGCACACACTTATTTATGCAAAATTCCCCCTACTACCCCATACACTAATTCATTTTAGCGTGTCCATAAGAAATACATTGCCCAATCCTCCACATACCTCCACTGACCCCTAATACACATCCATTTTCTCCACACAATTCATCGTCTGCACAGTTCAACTTTTCCCACATCCTTTTTTTGCACAAAACATATTTGGCACATATATGTTACACCAAATATCTCATTGAGAGGGGGAGTTGAATCACTATAATAGAAAATCCATCATTTAACAATATTTCTTCAATAATTGACTATGCATTAGTGCATCAAAAAATAAAGTCCATCATAACAATGAATAAAATTGTGCATCAAGAAACCATCATCACATCAACACATGAGAAAACCAAATTTTACTTGGAAACCGATATAAGAGAAAACTAAAATTGATTTTTTATTCTTTTTCAGTTCATTTACATAGATTTGTAGTAATTGACTTGCTAGAGGCGCCAACTTGTAGAAGCACGTTTGGACTCACTAACCCCAAAATGTGTAACCCAACTTGCAATACATTACAACCTTATTGGGGAATGAACCTAAAAAATGTGAAGCACCCACTTATAATAGGCTACAAGTTGATACGAGAACTAACTTTAGTAGAGGCACCCAACTCCTTCTTCAACTAGTGTCGAAAACATTTCACAATATTTCATACTAGATCGACATGTACCAAAAATGATATAAGTCGTTGAAACTAATATTGCTTCTACTATCACAATGATGTCATAAATTGTTCATAATCTTCTTACATAACAACCTATTTTTAAATTTATCATCAACCTGCTCATCACAACAACATGTTCATCAATATGGTACCATGACACCTTTCTCGGATCCTGATTTGCTTGGGAATGCACAAGCTAGTCATAAGCACTAAGAATGTCTCCATATAGTCTAACTATTTGAAAAAATGTTCATTTGGGGAAAATAAAAGGATACAAATTATAAGCCCATATGTTCCAAGTTCGATGTTAAGACCTCTATTGCATCATGTGGGTTCAATAGTAATTATGCCACACAATATTGTTTGCAATACCATGCTCATAAACATATTTTATTATCCTGCCATCAAATGAACTAACTCAAAAAGTGGGAACGCGAAGACCAGTATAATGACGATTAGGTCTACCAATTCATGTGATTATTCCGGGTTAATATCAGTGCTACCTCAAAAATACCAATAACAATATTCATCTCATGCTCTAAACAACATTCCAATCATGGTAGCTTATTATGTTATAAAACTACATATGAAAACCTTCCTGAGAGATTCAAACAATGACCTTCTTACATGGAAATGAGTTTATCACCATCTCTATTCTGAGCTTGATTACATTTCATATCATCATTTAATATAGATAACCAATGAAACAATTCAATCTAATCCCATGTCATCCACATAAGTCAATACCCAATCTAACATTCCTTATTGCATTTTTATGAATGAGAAATACTATCATTTCCAAACATTGATGTCAATGTCACGCACAAATGATAAGACCAAAATGAGTGTGTTAATAGTACTTCATCATAAGTTGAGAAATATGTAACCAAACCTTTCCATAGAGTTTGAAATTGAAACTAATAAATAAATCACTCTAACTAACCACATTGATCATAGAACTCAACGAGTTATTTCACACAATTGTTGTGTCTTCAATTGGAACCCATGGTGACACACACACACACACACACACACACACACACACACAGATTGTTGTTCATGTGGACTTGGGATATATGCAAGCTAACCTTGCGACTCACATTCATGTTTGAAAATGTAGTGATACCCATATGATGACCCTCCATATGAATTTGTCCTGATTATTATATGCCATGGTCCTTTAATGCATTTATCCATGTGACCTAATATTTAGGGGTGATGGTCACCCACATGCTAACATGAACACTATCTAATCACACCATTTGATAACACATGAGATGTGCCACATGCGACTTGATGTCAAGCCGATCAAACACTAAGAGATGCTAACTATATCTGTGATGTGGTAGTCATCATTACCACTATGTCACCCTATTAATGTCATCATGTTGAACTATCATGCTATGTCAACCTTTTTAATTTGTTACAAGATGTCACGTGTCATTATACTATCATCTAGATTTGTCACCTCATCATCCTTACTCCACAACATGTTGACACTTAATTGGTCCAGTGGGGACATTAAATGTCACACTCATTTATACCTAATCCATCGTATAATATCTTACTCATCATCAAATATGTTGAAAGGAACATGATTTTTAACTCATTTATAACATGTAATGTTCCCAAAGTCCTTGATTTGACTACCAATGTTTCAATATGCACTCAAAATGTGTGATATTAAACAGATTTTATGTTTTTCACATAAACTTGGTTTTTTTAGTCTTTGTTACATCTGCCAAATTCAAACAATCATAACTACTCATACCAGAGGAGTTTTCCAAGTGTGATATACCATTGGAAATGCCTTAGAGAAGACTGTATAATCATATCATCCAATGATTCATTTGGGCATCATGGCCTGTTAGAGAATTATATAATACAGAGCAATGGAAAACATAAAATATTGCACAAATATAAACACAGAAAACACATAAAACAAGAGAGACATAGATATACGTGGTTCACCTAGTTTGGGCTACATCCACGGAGAAACAACGAGTCCTTCTTTTTATATTATCCAGCAAACTGAAGAGATACAACCTACAAAAGATGCGTTGTAATTCCCTCTTCACTCTCAATCTCCTCTCTCTTCCTTACTCAGAATACAGATATACATAGACGCAATACAATTCCATCATATATAGCGAGGGTTGCCTTCTAGGGAAAAAAACCCTAAATTAAACATATCTTCTACCATCAGATCTCCACCTAATGAATGACCGAGATTGACTACGAAATTACAACATTTTACAAGGAAATTTTACATCTATTCTTAGCTTCTCAGTTTCTCCCTAGTTACAACTTTTGTTAACATATCTACAGGATTCTAGCTAGTGTGCATCCTTTCCAGCTTCAAGTATGCATCTTCCAATGCTAACCGTATGAAATGGTTCTTGAGTTGTATATGTTTAGTATTAAAATGAAATGAAAAGTTGTTTGCAAGATGTATGGCACTCTGGCTGTCGCTATATATCTTGCCCAACTCCTGCTTCTTACCCAATTCGTCCAGAAACCTTTGTAACCAAATCATTTCTTTACTAGCCTCTATAGCAACAATATACTATGCTTCTGTTGTTGAGAGTGCAACGACACTTTGTAGTTTTGAGACCCAACTGACAGTTGTTCCACCATAGTAAACACATACCCTATTGTTCTTCTCTTGTTATCTCTATCACCTGCCATATCTGCATCAACATATCCCTGTAGAACAATGTTTGAACCACCAAAGCATAATGCTTGGTTTGTGGTACCTCTTAAATACCTAAGAATCCACTTCACCACCATCCAATGTTCTTTTCTTGGATTGTTCATGTACATGCTTACAACTCCCACTGCATGTGCAATATCGGGCCTTGTGCAGGCCATTGCATACATTAAGTTTCCAACTGCTGATGCATGTGGAACTTTAGACATATGAGCCATTTCTTCCTGAGTCTTTGGACACTCCTCCTTACTTAATTCGGAATTGCTAGCCAAAGGTATACTATCTGGTTTTGCATTCTACATATTAAACCTTTTCAACACCTTTTCTATGTAATTAATTTGAGACAATTTTAATTTGCGATTCTTCCTGTCTCTAGTTATTCTTATACCAAGGATTTGTTTTGCAACACCCAAATCCTTCATTGCAAATGAGTTTTCCAATTTTCCTTTAAGCGCATTTATTTCCTACATGTTAGAACCTACAACAAGCATGTCATCTACATACAATAACAATATAATATAGCTGCCATCATTTTTCCTTTTGAGATAAACATAATTGTTAGAGTGACATCTAGTATAACCTTGTTTAGACATAAACCTGTTAGATTTTAGATACCACTGCCTCGGAGCTTGTTTTAACCCATACAAGCTCTTCTTCAACCTGCACACTATTTCTCCTTCCCTTTTACCTCATATCCTTGTGGCTGTTGCATATATATCTCTTCTTCCAAATCTCCATGGAGAAAGGTTGTCTTTACATCTAACTGCTCAAGATGAAAATCTTTAGATGCTGCTAGACTTAAAATAGTTATGATTGAAGTCATTTTAACAACAGGAGAAAACATTTCATTAAATTCTATACCCTTGTTTTGTGCAAACCATTTCACCACAACTCTATCTTTATACCTTTTTCTACCCGCATCTTCTTCCTTCAACATGTAAACCCATTTATTCTGCAATGTTGTTTTACCTACAGGCAACTTGACTAAGTCCCAAGTTTGGTTATGTGCTAAGGAGTCCATCTCTTCTTTCATGGATTGCTCCCACTTCTTCTTGGTTTCTACCTGCACTGCTTCTTCATAACATTTTGCTTCACTAGAATCAGTCAACAATACATAACATAATGAAGGAGAGTGTCATTCAAGGCGTCTACTTATCCTGGTAGATCTTCTAAAAACACTTTTAGGTGTTTGAGGTGCTTGTTGATGTTGTGATTTTAGTTTTGGTTGTTGATCATTATGATTTTCAAGCACCATCACTTTTTCTTTGATCTCGTCAAGCACTGTGTATTCTCTGTTTTATTTTTCTTGTTTTTTTTTTTGTGCAGTTGATCCTTATACAAAACCTTTTCATTGAATATGAAATCTATGCTCCTAACGATTTTTTGTTTTTCATAATCATAAAAGCGATAACCAAAATCATTAACACCATATCCTATAAAGGTACATTTCTTTGATTTTGCCTCAAGATTTGTTCTATTTTCTTTATTAATGTTGACAAAGGCTTCACAACCAAAAGTCTTTAAAAAATCGTAGTTTACCTTCTTACCTGTCCATGCCTCCTTTGGAATACCACCATCCAAGGAACTTGAAGGCCCTCTGTTTATTAAATAAATAGCAGTATCTATAGCATTTGCCCAAAATTGTAAAGGGAATATTGCATGCAATCTCACGCACCTTGCACACTCCATGATTGTCCTGTTCATCCTTTCTGACACACCATGTTCTTGTGGTGTTCCTAGAACTGTCTTCTCTCTACGAATTCCATTCTCTGAACAATACCTATCAAACTATTTGTTGAAATATTCACCTCCATTGTCTGATCTAAGACACTTCAACCTTTTTCCTGTCTCATTTTTAACCAAATATTTTCGTTTCTTGGAAGTATCTAATACATCATATTTATTTCAAATACAATAAATTCAGGTTTTTCTGGTTGCATCATCAATAAAAGTAACATAATAACAAGAGCCACCAACAGATGATACCTGAGCAGGTCCCCATACATATGTATGCACAAGCTCTAATTTTTCACTCTTTTTTTCTCTCCCAACTCTAAGGAATCTGACTCTCTTTTGTTTTCCATAAACACAATTCTCACAGAATTTATAATCAACATGCTTCAAGCCTGGAAACAAATTTCTTGATTGAAGAATTTGCATCCCCTTCTCACTCATGTGCCCGAGCCTATGATGCCACAATGTTGTATCTTTTGCTATAGAGGTTAAAGCATTAACAGAATTAGAAATACCATTGCATAAATACAATGTACCATCCTTTCCTCCTTTTTCTATTACTAGGGATCCTTTAGTGACCTTCCAGGTTTTATCTGTGAAAGTAGTTATGCAACCTTCACCTCCCAACTGCCCTGTTGAAATCAGATTTTTCTTTAGATTTGTAACATGCCTTACATCCTTCAATAGCCACTGATTTCCATTTTACTATTTTATGAAAACTGTACCCATTCCAATGATTTTACAGGGTATCATCACCCAATCGAATCTGTCCAAAATCTCCTTGAACATAATCATAAAAAAGTTTCCTATCAGGTGTGGCATGGAATGAGGCCCCTGAATCTACCACCTAGGCATCAATAATATTTTCTAATGAAAGAATCAAAGCATCTTGCAACACATCACTTGTTACATTCGCTTCATGACTATTTTCTTGCTGCATGTCTCCTTCTTTTCCCTTTTGAGACTTGCAGTATTTCTTCAGGTGTCCTTTCTTCCCACATTTCCACCACATTATCCCCGATTTGGACTTGGATCTACCTTTTTTTGACTTATAGGGATATCTATGGCTTTTTCCTCTTTCCATTTTTCTTCCACTAGTCTTTGCAGTCAAAGCATTACCTGATGTCTCACCAGATCTTTTCCGTTGCATTTCCTTGCTAAGGATTGCACCGACAACATCATCAAACTTTAAAGTACTAGATCTAGAGGTAGAGTTACTAATGGCCATAACTAAACCATTCCAACTTTCTGGCAATGAGCACAGAAATAACAGAGCCCTAACTTCATCATCAAAATTTACCGCTACGGAACTTAACTGACTAGTAACTGTATTAAATTCATTTAAATGATCAGCAAAAGATCTACCTTCTGACATCTTCATATTAAATAAATGCTTCATAAGAAATACCTTATTTGAGGCCGAGGTTTTTTCATATAGTTTGGCCAATGTCGACATTAAACCCTCTATTGTTGTTTCCTTTGAAATATTAAATGCTACTGATGCTGCTAGGCACAATGGTATTGTTCCAGGTGCTTTTCTATCTAGAATATCCCATTCTGTGTCTCTCATATTCATCAGCTTCTTTGTCTTTCTGCTCAATGCTTGATACGGATCTCTCTAGTATAAATAATCTTCCATCTGTATCTTCCAGAGATGGTAGTTTTGGCCATTAAATTTTTTGACCCTAAATGTACCATCTTCCGCCATTGCTCCCACTCGAACCAAACACCCTTCTCCCTTGCGAGTTTATCAACCAAATATGCCTTTAGCTCTGATACCAGTTGTTAGAGAATTATATATTACAGAGCAATGGAAAACATAAAATATTGCAGAAATATAAACACAGAAAATGCATAAAACAAGAGAGACACAAATATATGTGGTTCACCCGGTTTGGGCTACGTCGAGAGAGAAACAGCCAGTCCTTCTTTTTATATTATCCAACAAACTGAAGAGATACAACCTACGGAAGATCTGTTGTAATTCCCTCTTTGCTCTCAATTTCCTCTCTCTTCCTTAATTAGAATACAGATATACATAGACATAATACAATTCCCTAATATATACCGAGGGGGTTGCCTTCTAGGGAAAAAAACCTAAATTAAACATATCTTCTACTGTCACATCTCCGCTTAATGAATGGCCCAGATTGACTACGAAATTGCAACATTTTACAAGGAAATTTTACATCTATTCTTATCTTCGGGGGCACTATTCCCAATCCACACGCTAGGGGGGGGGCTCCCAAAGGTCGTAGTCACCCCCCCCCCCCATGGACCCCCCCTGCAGCGAATATTTTACTACCAGTGTTGCCGCCCCATTACGAACTGGGGTCCAATGCGGCGATACCTTTGAATACAGAAGATAATCAGATTCCACACCCAACATGACCTTAAAAAAAATGCAATAAAATTCATGTTGTTTTGGCTTCATGGATCTAACTCACATATTCCCTCCCTGGATTCCTTAATGACAATGCTTCTTCCTTAGTCATCCCTTTTTACATCAATGTCACTCATTTTCAATAATTCTAAAATTATTTCCAACAAGTCCCCCTTCACCGTTTATGACAACACCGCCATACATTGATAGCCATTAATGGCAATGGGTCAAACTCCCCCATATCGGTTGTGAATATTATTCTTGCTTCAACTTTTTCTTTTCAGTGCTTGCATTCCCTCCCCCTTTGACATCAGTGGAAAACGGATATGGTTTCATACCCATTAGAGAAATTTTTAGGTTTAAAATGGGCCTCCTAAGGAATATTTTAAAATAATAGCGGAAATAATAAAATAAGATTAGATTACATCATCACATTTTACAGGAAAAATTTAATAATCTACTTTTTCAACTCGTATTTTTGGAGTATAAAAGTGAATAGGTTAAATAATAATAATAATAATAAATTTACTTTTTCAACTTGTATTTTCAACTTATATCCCTATAGTTTTACTCAAATTTTGAAAAGGAGCACTCATTGGATGCAAAATTTATTTCCCAAGCCCCTATTTCCTTGTGTTGTTTAATGATAAATTAGGCCCCTATTTAATAGGAATCTACCTCGTTGGATTGTGCAGTTCCTTTAGGCTCTTCCTCTCACTACATGCACCATTTGTACAATTAAGATAATTATACAATTGATTATACACTTCCCTTGAACTCTAATATGCACTTGGTAGCTCTTAGATCTGACATGCATGAGTTAATTATGAGTGAATCTTCATTATACTAGTTGATCACTACAGGCAGCAACACACTCGACTTCAGGCAACACAACACTACACTTAAGGCAACACCACACAGTACTTTAGGAAACATCACATTGCACTTCAGGCATCACAAAACTGGAATTCAGGTAGCACCACACTCAAATGCATACAACACAACACATTAGACCTCCCACTAGTTCCTTTAACAATTGGAACTAGTTTAATTGACTTTAACTCAATTGAATTGAATTAATTAATTTCAACTCAAAGTAAAATGAACCGAGGCTCCTATAATATAGGAGACGCTCTACATGAATCTAGTTAGAACCTCAACTCATATTAACTGAGCCAACTATGTCAAATTAGCTTAGTTAACTAATACAAGTTGTAATGAGATGTGGAATTACAATTTTATTCCATATTTAATTCAAGGACAAATTAAATTAGGATCTTTCTTGATGTTATTTTTAACATTTCTTGTTTCTATTTTCAACAATCCATCTCAATAAGAAAGCAATTCACATCTATGCCAATCCAGTACCTTTGGAATGCGCTACATGCAACTCTTGTCACATTTGTTGTTTCTACTGCAACATTTGCAGCCAGAAAATTTCCAAACAAAATAAATTAACTCTGCTATTAAGCCTCGTGCTCTGCTTTCAACACTTCGTAGCACTCCTTAGTGTCATACTAACACTAATCCTCCTACTAATGAATATTATGGGCCCCCGTAGCAAGGTAATGATCCATGAGAAAAAGAAACACCTCAATTGATCATGCCCAAATTTCTTCACTCTTGGGACTATTGTTTCACATCGCCCCACCTCTCACTTGGAGGTATGGCTGCACGCAAAGCGAGCTATGATTTACTCATACTCCTGCTTCTACTACTCTATTGCTGCTTCTTGACTACTGCTACAACCACTACAATAATGAGTTTGATCTCCCCATATATTGAAGTACTAACTTCCATAGGGTTGCTCCCTCTTAAACTAGACTCCTTCTGAGTTTCAATCTCCTTATGGGAAATCTCGTTGCTCCTCAATCTACCAATATCAATGATCACAACTCCCTTTTGTTTCACTAAATATTGGCTCGCTGATCTTCCCACTAGCATCCTTCTAGCTCCATTGAGAAGTCTCAACATAGGGTCTTTTGGATCTTCCCTAAACTAAAGCCTCATCAATATACAAGGAAAACTTCGAATTCTTCTCTTCTATTGCGATTTCAACTCCAATACCATGTAGAAATTTCTACAAATCTAGCTCTAATACCATGTAGAAATTTCTTGTAGATAGAAATTGCTAACTGTAATATGCTAAAACAATAGACTTGAATATATTCTACTCATTAGTGGAAGCAATTAAACGATCGTGAAATCACGAAGCATGCAAGATAAAGAATTCAATGCACACATTAGACAATGATTTCTTGCGGAAAGCAACAGCTAAAAACCCTTCTATATGTATATTGCATTAGTCAAAATAATGAGAATATTACAATGCTTTGTTAAAGCCCAAGCAACCTCTTCACTATCTCTGTGTGCCTCACAACATCCAAGACAGGTCGAGGCCTATCTCCTTGCATTGTTCAATGCAGAATTATGCCCATATTTATAGGAATTTTCCTCCATTGTATTGTGTAGCTCCTTTAGGCTCTTCCTCTGATTGCATGCACCATCTATACAATTTAGATAATTATACAATGATAGTACACTACCCTTGAACTCCAATCTTAATTGGGTAACTCTTAGATGTGACATGCATGAGTTAAGTATGAGTCAATCTTCAGTTTATTGGTTGATACTCCAGGCAACACCACACTTGACTTCAGGTAGCACCACACTATACTTTAGGCAACACCACACTTCACTTCAGGGAGCACCACATTATACTTCAGGAAACGCTATACTGCGCTACAGGCAACAAAACACTACACTTCAGATAGCACTACATTGTACTTCAGGCAACGCCACACTACACTTCAGGCAACATCACGCTTGACTACAGGCATACCACACTAGTAGACCTCCACCTAGTTCCCTCAACAGTGGGAGCTAATCTAACTAACTTTGACTTAGTTGAATAGAATTGATTAATTTCAACTCAAAATAAACTCAACTATTCCTTCTATAATATAGGAGACGCTATACATGTCTCTAGTTAGATCCTCAACTCGAATCCTCCTACTAGTTCCTTCAATAGTTGGAACTAATTTAACTGACTTTAGCTGACTAACACTCTACATGACTCTAGTTACACCCTCAACTTGAATTAATTAAACAAAGTAAGTGAAATTAACTTATTTAACTAATAAAAGTTGTCATGAGACGTGAAATTATAATTTTATTACCAATTTAATTCAAAAACAAATTAAATTAAAATATTTCTTGATACTATTTTTAATATTTTTTATTGCTATTTTCAACCCTTCTTCCATGGTTAATAAAAATATTAAATTTTATTTTTTTTGAGCCAAGGCACTTTTCTAGAAATAATGCTCCTCCACTAACGCTCTATTTGTCATCCAACTCTCACCATAAAGCCAAGTCACTTTTCTAAAAATAATGCTCCTCCACTAACGCTCTTTTTGTCATCCAACTCTCACCATAATATGCATCTATATAAGATTTAAGAGTAAAATCTATTCCTTTTGTATACCATAATCCATAAACTCTATTCCTTTTGTATACCATAATCCATAAACCATAGTTCCTTGCAAATATCTAAATACTATTTTAACAACGTTCACATGGGATTCTTTTGGACATGATTTAACCCTGCCTACAAGTCCGGCAAATCGCATGACTTATGGTCTTTGATGGTATTAAATAAAGAAAGCTACCAATTTAAAAATAAAAATAAAAATAAAAACGAAATCTTCGTTACCCTCAAACAGAATGCCCATCACATTAATAAAACCAAAAAAACAAAAATAATATGGATTAACTATTTTATTTATTTGAATTTGATGCATTCATACGCATTCAACGTTTATGTTTTAAACATGTAACGCATAAAACACTTTTTGTGGAAAGTGCTATGCGTCATGCCAGCACAAACCGTCAAACAAAATTATTGAAGTGGAGGCCGCCGGAACATTAGGTCAATCAAATTAAATCATTCCCTGTTGGTGGAATCTCTGCTTTGAAGGCTGCCATAGTTTCCGCGAGGTGACGATTCAATGTCCTGGGAAGCATGAAAGCCAGGACACCTCCTACAATACCCGAAATGCCGATGATAAAAAAGGGCAGCGCCGAATTTACATTTCCCGTCACCAACACCAGCGGGGCGACAATGGCGCCGATCTTCCCCGTCTGGCTCGCCAACCCTAACGCCGCGTTTCTCACAACTGTCGGAAAGAGCTCGCATGTGTAAACGTATACCAAGTTATACATCCCCGCCGCGCCGAATATCCCAACCAGGCTACACGCTAGCTTCACGCCACTCACAACTTTTCTGCTGACCCCCGTTCCCCGGTTTTCCATTGGATTCGAGCCAAGAATCTCCACAAGCACCGAGGTCGAACTTGCCAACAGACAAGACAGTCCGCTTAACAGCATCAAAAAGATGAGCATCGCCCTCCTTTCGAACTTGTCAACCATAATTGCCGTCAGAGAATATGCAGGCAACTCCGCAATGCCGTTAAGGAAAACGCTCAGATATAAATTGGTACCAAGATTTCCCACGTTCAGGTTCAGTCCATAGTAGACCATAGCGCAGGCCAGCCATATCCAAGCCATTGCAATCATCCTCCTGCGCGTCACGGGCGACTTGAATACGTCCATAAGGCTTCCTGGTGACTCGCCAACATCTGTCGCATCTTTCTGGTCCCGGTCCAAGGCCAACGAAACTCCCGCTGGTATTAACTTACTGTTCTCGGCCGCAATCGATCTCATGACCTCCATGGCCTCTTCCAGCCTGGCCTTTACGAGAAACCACCGCGGGGATTCCCAGAGGAATGGCAGAACGAAGAGGCAATATAAGGCGGAGGGAGTGGAAGTCACAATGTAGAGAAGTCGCCAAGTGTCGGAAAAGTAGGCAAGAGCAGAGAGCAAGCCTATCCCGAAGGAATAGAAGTAGAAGGCCGACATGCCTACTGGACCTCTTCTCGGGGGACCCACGGGCTCCGTCGCCAAAACAAAGGATGATAAGCCTACGCCACCGCATGTTATGCCCGTCAATAGACGAAGTATCAAATACACCCAGAAATTAGGCGACATTGCCGTCAAGAAGCCGAGGATGGCGTTGCCGGCGCAAGCCAAGTTCAGGACTCCTTTCCTTCCAAGTGAAGAATCCGAGAGTCTTCCAAACAGCCCTGCACCTGTATTATGGAAAAAAGTTAAAAAAAAAACACAAACCCTAAGCAAAAAGTGTATCCCGAACGTCAGTGGACATAAACCATAAGTGGCTAATACACTCAACGGTTTCCTCTATTGCAAATTTCCTCTACTTGTTGGAATTTGGAAGTCAGAATTTTTTGGTTCCCGAATTTCTGTCAAGATTTCGAAGATTTGATTACCGAATTTCTGTCAAGATTCTGAAGATTTGATTTAACTTAGAATGGAACTACACCGTTGTTTTATCATGGATTTCAAAATAAATTACCGTTAAACTCTTATTGGTGCATGTAATTTGATAAATTTGAAACAGGCAAGAAGACAAATTTTCTGCTAGATTTATTTAAAAATGTCATTTACCAATAAGAGATCCGACAAAAAAAGCAGACTGCACCAACCCAACTTTGTATTTTTCGTTGCAAAAGAGACCCCATTCGGATACAGTGGAAATTCCGCGGCTCCCGTCCCAGTCCCACGATGCCCGGTCGATGGAGCAAATAGATACCGTCGGGCTACAAAATTCCAACCCTCGCTGCATGGAATGCGAATCGTCTGGAACTTTCTGTTTGTTGCAGTGCCAATCAGGCTGACTGTCGGCAAAAATAATGACCATCGTTTGGAGGGCCATCAGTGTCCATGCGAAGCTGGCCAGCACAAAATGCTTGAGTTGCCACCGTCCGAATTCCCCCGCCCATGTCTCTAGCATCTCGTCGATGCCGATATTTGTGCGAGTCTCCGGAACGCCAACATTTGTGTCATCTGTGGATGGCAACTCGTCCCTCAAACCGTCGAGATCGCCGCATGGGTTCTCCATCTTAGCCTCGTCGCATGGGTTCTCCATCGTAGCCTCGGCCTCACTTCCAGACATGCCAGGCATGAAAAAAACGGAATATAATTATTTTACTTCCGGTGTCGAAGATCGACAGTGTAGATCTATGGGACGTGAGAGGAGGTTATATAACACATTTTTCCGCACAAATAACATGACTGCGTCCTCACTCGCTGAGATGTAAATCAATGGTAAGATCCTCCGATTTCCTTGTTTTTTCCGCATCTATGGAACCCTAGTTGACGTTGTTGGGTTCTCTGACCTATAAACAGACATTCCCAAATGTAGAACAGAAATATGATAGTTTAGTTAAATTAAATTAAACGACTAATAAATAGTTATAGACATCATATTAATTATTTTACTAATTTTCCACCGGCAAAATTAATAGAATATAATAAAATTAAATATTATTCTAAACTATTATTATTATAATTATTATTAAGATTCATGCTTATATTATTATAGAAATTCATACTTACAATTATCAAAATATTTAGATTATTTTAAGAATCTAATTTTATTTATTAATGTCAAAAATAAATTTTGATACAAAATTTAAATAGTAAAATGTCTTGATTGAGTTCTTATGAGGATTGCTTACTCTAAAGCTAATGGGATATATTGGTGGGATAAGTGATCACATCTAAAAATATTATTGAGTTAATAAGTGGTAGAATATTTTTTAGTGAGAAAACTAAATTTTTGAGTTAGTAATTTAAGATATTGGTATATATTTCATCATTTTCTTACATCAATTGATAAAAATTTTAATATCAACTCATATGCATCTTTACATTACTATGATTATGTTATTAAAAATACATATGACATCATTCTTTCCAAAATGGTTATTCAATGGGGTTAAGCACATAGGATTATAAAACAGACCACGCAAGTTCTCCTTAGGATAAAAACAATTCATATGCCTTGATTGGCTTAAATGGAATGGTGTGTTCATTTCTATGTTTAAGAGTCTTAGCTAGTGGGTTTAATTCCCTCTCCACCTAAGTTTGTTCTCCAGGTGTTCATTGCTATGTTTAAGTTATTCACATTCTTGTTAAAGGGCAATAACTCAAGTGCTAACTAGTATATTTAATTATAGCTCCACCTAGGTTCTATTCTTCTATGACATGTTAGTTTGTATGCAAAAAAATTTGAACAAGTTGAAAATTTTGAAAAATAATACCTTTAATTTAATTCTTTCTGCACCTAGGTTCATGTTTATTTGTGTAATAACTATGTTTAAGTTATTCACCTTCTTGTTAAAAGAGTAATTGTGGAATGGTATCTAGTAGATTTAATTCTCCCTCTAACTATATTCTATTTTTCTATGACATTTTATCTTGTGTGGAAAAAAATGAACAATTTGAAAATTGTGACGAGTAATTCATATAATTTAATTCCCACTCCGTCTAGATTCTATTTTTCAATGGCGTGTTAGTTTGTTTAGAAAAAATCTAACAAGTTGAAGACTGTGATGAGTAAGAGTGTGATGAGTAATTACTATAATCTAGAAGGTGAAAAGCATTTGAACAAGTTTAAGATGGAGTATTTCCTATAAACTTAAAGGTGAAGGTGAATAGTATTTGAACAAGTTGAAGATCATGACGAGTAATTCCTATAAACTTAAAGGTCAATTGAAGTATTCATTATGATTCACTCCTAGATCTTCACCATAAAAGTTCTTCATAGCTACCAATTCACTACTTACCATGCAAAAAAAAGTTACCCACCTTATCTTTCCTTCAAACAAAACTTTTAAAAACCTCATCACTTATAATAAATCTGTGAAGTGGGGATTAAAGGCTACCCTACTACCATTTGTGTTATTTTTAAAATCTAATTTTATTAATTTAAATCTAATTGTATTTATTTTAGTAGTGAAAACCCAATTTTATTAATTTAAACCTAATTGTATTTATTTTAGTAGAGGAAACCAAATTGAATGGATAGAAAATTAAAATAGTAAAATTTTCCCTCTTGAGTTCTCGTGAGGACTCATTAACCTAAAATCTATGGGATATATTCGTTTAACATGTGATCATAGGTAGAGCAATCTCTTTTTATATAGATTGAAGATATTTACATGTTCTAGTTTTTCTTTTTTTACATCAAGAATTAAGATTTTCAATATATCTCTATATCTATATATTTTTTTTAGGCACATGGTGAATCGGTAATTGCCAGGCCTAATCTAGGGGAGACCCAGGATCAAACCTCATAGCTGCCACTATAACACCAAGGGCATAACCAACCACCTGCAAGTCGGGTATACAAAGTTCCTATGATTTTAGCAAGAGCAGACTCAACGGGAAAGGGGAATCCGCCCCTCTATCCGCCACCACAGCAGGTCATTGTACTCAATGAGGTTTGAACTTCGGTCTCCCCAGGCTTCGCCCATATAACTTACCGTCAAACCACACATCACTGTACCTCTATATCTATATATTTATGTTATCGAAAACAGATACCATCATTCCTTACAAAATGGATCTTTAGTGGGCTTAAGCACATGGGAATATGAAACAAACTAGGTGAGTTTCATAGCAAAATCTATCTGCAGGATGTTTAACACTAATCCATTCGTTGGTTTTTTTAACAATGATGGGCCTAAATGGAAGTGTTTTCAATGTTATGCACCTCCATTTTCCTTTAAACAAAATTTTTAAAACCTTCGTCACTTATAATGAATGTGTGAAGTGGGGATAAAATTCCTCGCGAATACCATTTGTATTATTTTTAAAGTCTAATTTTATTGATTTTAACACAAAAATTAAATTTCATTTGATATTTCTCAAAATAAAAATTAATACAAATTTTAAATAGTAAAATTTCCTTATTGAGTTCTCATGACGACTCTTTACCTTAAAGGCTATGGGATAAATTTGTTCAGCGTGTGGTAACATGTAGAATTATTCTTTTTAGTGAGAAATCTAAATCTTATAGTTAGGAATTAACAATATTGACATATTCTAGTTATTTTTTTACATCAATAAAAATTTTCAATGTCGACTCTCTTGCATCTTTTTATATATATATATATTATATGTTATCAAAGTCACAAGCATCAATCCCTCACAAAATGGTTTTTAAATGGTTTAAATACATGGGATTATGAAACAGACTTGGTGATTTCTCATCATAGTGAAATCCATTTGCAAGAGTTTTAACATTCATTAGCCTAAAAGGAATAATTTTTTCAGTGATATGTTTATGTTATCCACCTTCTTTTCCCTTTAGATTTTTTTTGAAAACCTCACCACTTATAATGTATGTTCGAAGTGGGGATCAAAGTCCTACCCACTACCATTTATATTATCTTTAAAGTATAACTTTATTGATTTGACAAAGAAAATAAATTTGAATTGATATTATTCAAAACAAAAATTAATACAAAATTTAAATAAAAAACTGTCCTTATTGAGTTCTCATGAGGACTGCTTACCCTAAAATCTATGGGATATATTGGTTCAACAAGTGGTCATAAGTAAAAAATAGTATTTTTTATTGAGGAATCTAATTTTTGTAGTTAGGAATTAATGATATTGACATATTCTAGTTATTTATTTATATTAATAGATAAAATTTTGAATATCAACTCCCTTTCATCTCTACATCCATATATTTATGTTATCAAAAACATAGATGACATCATCACTTATGTTAGCACTCCTCAGTGTCCCAAGGTTGAGAAATGAGACCAATGGAGGTAATCTCAAACCAACTTTGGATCTAGTAGCTAGCATACCAAATCAGAGAGGGTTGTCTCTATGATCTCATAACAAATGAGTGAATGGAGATGAAGATAGATCTTAGGCTAGATATTCAAAGCTTACTAGGGTTTGATTTTAGGGTTTGTTGGATGCAGTTCATAGATCTAGGAACTAGGCTAGGGTTTTGAATGATCAATTGCAGAGATATAGTGGGGCAAGGTAGGTATGCTCAATGACATAAATATGTTTTCATGGTGGTGTACAGCTGCTCAATGAAGGTGAAATGAGAAATTAGAGTGCTTTGATGATCTTCTTATAGGCTGGAAATCATTTTTTGCTTTCGAAAAATTGAATTATAGGATAGTGCACTACAACTTTATCACTTTTTTATGCAAGGTTACATATTCATAAGGAGTAAAATGTACCTTAGGATTCATTTAAAACACTTTTTCCTAACTACTAACTCCGTTGATGGTGACTATGGTGATGACATGACTCCCATATGACTCATGTATTATATAACCTAATGATGATATCAAATGGACATTTAACTCCAAGATTTGGACCTTTAGACCTTTGCAGTATGAATGACCATGAAATGATGACCAAGACACTCTTTTGATGCCTTATCACAAGGAGTGATGACAAGGCCATGAGCTAGACCTTGAGTTTGGAGGGAGTAGTAATGACCTAGAACTAACCAATGATCAAATTTTATTTGAAAATATAAGAATTTGACCTAATAACCCTACCAACCACATGGAAAGAGTACATTTGGTCACTAGTGAATCATAGAAACTAACACCTTACATCATTGTTCTTTAGTGGCCTTAAATGCATGGGGTTATGACACATATTGGGTAAGTTCTCCTCATAGTGAAATCCATTTGCAAGATTTTTAACGTTGGTTGGCATAAATGGAATTTTGTTTTCACTACCATGTTTATGTTACCAAGCTTATTTTTCCTGTAGAAAGCAAAATTTAAAAGGCTTATGAATCTGTAATGTGGGATTAAAGTCCTCCACACTATAATTTATATTAATTTTAAAGTCTAATTTTATTGATTCTAACATAAAAATTTCGATTGATATTATTCAAAATAAATATTGATACAAAACATAAATAGTAAAATGTCCCTATTGAGTTCTCATGAGGACTTATTACCCTAAAAGTTGTGGGATATATTTTTCTAATGTGTGGTCACACCAAGAAAGGTTTCTGAGCTAATAAGTGTTCTTATAATGAAAGGTGGAAGAATAATCTGTTTTTTAGTGAAAACTCTAAATATTATAGTCAAGAATCAATGATATTGACATATTCATGTCATTTTGATTACATTAACACATAAAATTTTCAATATCAACTCTCCTGCATCTCTATGCCAATATGTTTATGTTATCAAAAAAATAAATAACATCATCCCTTACAAAATGGTTCTTTAGTGGGCTTAAGAAAATGTGATTATGATCCATATTGGATCATTATATTGTTTTTCATCCATATTTATGCTTTAAGAGTGGAAAAAGTGGAGGAATCAACTCATAAGACCATTTTTACCAGCCAGATTGAGTTTCTAGCAGAATAAGGTCTAAAACCTTCCAGGAGCATTTTGATGCATCAAGTGACAATTTTATGGGTAAAACTTTATTACTTTAACTTTGCAACTTTTTATGCTATTTTACACATAGATATCCTTCCAATGATGCAAGAATCACATCAATTGGAGTATGTATGTGAAATTTATGCCACTCAGAAGTTGACCTTCCTGTTTTCACCAATATAAATCAAGACGATGCTACATTAGCCCCAAATATTCATGGAAAATGTACTATCCATATGATTATGAAGTATAAAAATATAGAATAGTCTATATTTTAACTATTGTTAAGATTTGAGGTAGTCAAATCTAGCCACTAGTAGGTCATCAGGTTGTGTTATAATTGGGTCACTAGGAGGAAAAATGATTCCATTCTTTTGAGTGCATTTGTTCCATAGATGATAAAAATTATCCAAGAATGATAGGAGGTAGAGAACACGGAGAGGATTTGAGCATTGTAGTAGCCCATGAGCGATAGGCCTTACTTTTTTTTACTATAGAAATATTTCTATTTTGAGAAATATAGGGAGCGACCTCACCTTCCTTCTGGGTTTTCTCTCGAAATGGTTTCCCAAAGCATATATTGTGTTGTATGCGTGTGTGAGATTTTTTTTTCCATTATATATTTTCTGCCTAATTTTCATTGACATGCATGCACTGTTAATAGTAAATCTACAAATATATAAATCTAATAAAATTGTAATAGTGTAGAATTTCATATTTTAAATATAATACTATCAGATTTGTTATGATGAGTTGTCCAATGAAATATCCATGACAATTTACAAATTGAATTATGAAATAGAATAGGTGAGTTATCTTCATGGTAAAATCCATTTACATATATTTTAAAGATAATTGGCACAAACATAATAGTGTGTTCAGTGTTATGTTTAAGTTGCCCACCTTCTTTTCCATTTAGATGAAACTTGTAAAAACATCATCATTCTAGATTATTAGTGTTTAGAGGTCACATTCTAGAAATTGTTGTTTTCCAATGCAAAAGTGAGTTGGAGCTGAGTAGCAATCTTTGTCCTCTAGCTTGTTATGCTTATATATTTGATTGGTCACATTGCTATATAATGGGACTATATTATTTATTTGGTGTGTGAGAGGTTGCATTATTAGAAATGTCTCTCTTGAGGTAGTTGTACTGTTGTAATTTTGTTGTTATTTTACTTCGACCTCAATGCCAAGGAGGCGGGCAATAAATGACACATAATGAAGCGTTCTAGGGTCAATATTTTGAGGAAACTTAGGTTTTTCGAGAAAGGATGCGAGTAAATGAAACTTGGATAATGGTATGTTGACGGTAGCGATTTCAAAGGTAAATGGTGTTATAGATATCGTTGATAATTTGTTGTTGAAGACAAAGCAAGAGATTGTGGGCAAGACAATATTGTAGTATCAAGAGAAAATATAATAAAATTAGGTAGTGGTTAGTTAGGATTGTAACTATGTACATTTGTGTTACATTGAATAGATTGAAACCTAAACATTTGTGTGATTATGATGCATATGGAAGTGAATATGGAAAGGAAAACAATAAGGGGCTTGAGCTAGTCTATCATCACAGAATGTTACGAGGATATGGATCTGTATAGATTTCACTTATGGAAGGGAATCTTGTAGGATTTTTTTAAGAAGGAATCTGTGTGTGTGTGTGTGTCTTTGCATCTCCTTCAATAGATTTATAATGAACAACCATTTTACCTTTCTTAATTAAAATTATGTCCATCTGATTAAATTTGTTGAGCCAAAAACCTACCTAGATTTCACTTTAGTTTTTGCCTCAATCCAACTCTTCTGATCTCAGATACCCATGGCTGAATTCTATTAGGACTTATAGTCTCATGTGGTGGGGGCTTGTCTTTGGTTTTCTTTATTGACATCTACCTTATTTGACTTTTTATGTATCACAAAGGGATATATTTGTGACCTAATATGGTAAACCATTTGTGGATTCATATATAAATGAATTCTCAAAGCTAAATTAGGAAAATTACAAACTTGGAAGTTTACGATGCAAATATTAATGGAAGGCTATAATTCTTGGTCAAGAGCATTAGGAGTTGAAACCAAACTGGCAACATTAACAACATTAGTTCAAGATTGGCAGCATAGAGAGGTAAAAGAAAATGGTACCCTTGAGAATGTTTGTAAAGGAAAACATTATTCCACACATAAGGGATTGTAATGGATCTCAAGAAACCTAGGAAACTCCAAAACAATTGTATGAAACTTTGAATTCAAATCAAGTGTCATTTTTAAAGAAGAGGCTTTTCCTAATTAAAATGGACATAAATGAAAAAATTAGTTAGTTTCTTTCTATAATAAATGAAATTAATGTTAAGCTTAGTGTTATTGATGAAAATATTTCCAACAATGATTTAGTGGAAATTAAATTAAATGGTTCATTAGATTATTATTATATGTTCATCAATGAACTTGAAGCTATCGAAAATACTCCTACATTTGATGAATTGAAAGGTATTCTCTTGGAAGAAGAAGAAATAAGGAAGAATATCAGTGGCATAACTCAAAGTTTTGATTTGGTGTTGGTAGCCAAAGGACTATCTATAAAAAGGAAAATCACAAGGCATTCATAAGGCACAAAACTCCTAAGAAAAATACCTATATGGAGAGCAAGGATGGATGCTTCTACTTTGGTAATCCTAGAAATTTTGTTAAAGATTGAAATAAAATAAAATTGATAAGTTCATGCATATTCATGTTATTTCATTGATAAAAATGACACAATTAATGATAGCCTCAAAAATATCGAATTATTAATTTCAAATGTTTATTTCTTAGCATACACTAATGATGATAATGTATGATTTATTGAATTTGGCGCTTCAATTCATAATGTCATGCAAAATGGAATAGTTTGATACCTATCATGAAAATAATAATGGTACTTATATCTATCAAGGAGATGAACCATCTCATGAAATCAACAGTTGTGGTGATGTATTTATAACTTTATTAAATACACATGTCAGATAAATTCAAAGTGTGATGTATGTTCTTGGAATAAGAAAAATTTAATCTTTTTGTCGACCATTATAGATCAAAATATCAAAGTTGAATTATTTAAGTCACATTGTATTGTGAAGGATATACACGATGACTACACCATCATAGTAAGATGACTACGAGTTAGGGAACTTTAGGGAATTACACAAACTTGATGTTAATAGGAAATATCATCAAGAAGGGCATCTACAACTATGAAAACATAGGAGCTATGACATCAAATGTATGGTCATCTAAATCATAATGATCTTGTGTTACTTCTAAAGTGTGTAATGGTTGAATGTCTTTTAGATTTTAGAAACAAATCCGGGACATGTGAGGGATACACATTAGGAAAACAACATAGGGAAGAATTTCCTAGAAGAACAAAAAAGAGATAAAGGGAAATTATTGAGCTAATACATGTTTATGTGTGTGGTCAAATGAAAATTAAGTCATTAGGTGGAGGTTCATATTTTCTTATATTCATTTATGATAAAAATAGATACACATCGGTCTAGTTTATTACAAAGAAAACATGATGTATTTGAATAGTTTAAGGAATTTAAGAAGACATTTGAAAAGTGAAAAGGAAAATACATAATCATATTCAAGTGAGATGAAAGGGAGAATATGCATGAAGTGCATCATTAACTACTACAAAATACATGAAATTTATCAACAATTTACATTGCGACATGTACTTCAATAGAATTCTATAGCCAAAAAAAAACATTAGCCGAATGTGCTTGAAGCATAGTGAATGGTAAAACCTTGTCAAAATCATTTATGGTTGAATAAATTAGGGCTGTTGTATAGTTAAAAAAGAAATTCCTATCAAAATTCTACAGTGAAAAGCACCTTATGAAGCATTTCATGCCTATAAACCAATGTTGAGTCATTTGAGAATGGAAGAATAATATTTTCTCAAGTTCCTAAAGATGAGATAAATCTTTATGTGAAGGAAATCAGGTACATTTTTATTAGTTGCTTCTTCGATTATAAATCTTATAAAATGTATGATTCAATGATTGAAAAAGTATTTGTAAGGAACGATGTTATATCTTGTGAATGTATAGACATGATTCCAAAAAAGGAAGAGCACAATGTACAGAAATTACTTGAATACAACAAAGCAAAAGAAGATGAAGAAAAATAGGATGATGTTGAAGAACAAGGTTGCATTGAAGCTAGTAACACACTAAGAGGAAGTGGACAAGCTCCAAATATAAATGAGCCATTACGAAGAATAAAAACACAAATTCAAACACCAATCTAATTTTAATATTATCTACTAACGACTCAAGTTATGAATATAGTTGAGCCTTCAAATTATGAGCATGTTGAAGGCCATCAAGAATTAATGTATTCCACGAAAGGAGAATATGATTCTATTACGAAAAATGATACATCGTAATTGACATAATTTCCTAAGGATAAAGTTATCATAAGCTAAAAATGGTTATTCAAAACAAAAGTTAATCTTGATAAAAATATTGATATATATAAAGCTATACTGGTAACAAAGGGATTTTCATAGAAAGAAGGGACAAGATATAGGAAAATTTTTCAAGTATAGCTAAAATGGATACCATTAGAATGATTATTAGATTGGCTAATCAGTATAACTCAAAGCTAAATGAATTAGACGTCAAGTCAACATTTATGAATGGAGAATTAAAGGAAGAACTTTGTCTTGTTTAGCTAGAATATTTTGTAAAGTTGGGAGAATAACTCTTTTTTTATAGGTTAAAGAAAGAATTATATGGACTCAAATAAGTATCTAGGTCTTGGTATTTGAAGACTGATAATTTTTTTTCCAACAAGGGTTTACTAAAAGTAAAGGCAATCTAAATATGTATATCCAGGTGGATGAAAGAGGATATATGGTTTTGATTCCTACATATGTTAATGAAATTATAAAACATGAAGTAATATTAGGTTAATTGAAAGATAAAATGTTTGCTGTTAGACGAAATTGAAATGAAGGATTTGTTGAAGCTTCAAAATTCTTTGCAACAACATGAGGGGATGACCACGTGGTCTGTACCTTAAAGCATCTCCTTTTCCATTTAGAATGGTTGTTCCAACTAGTTCAACAAGGTCCAGCTACCTTCTCTCAATCTCCAATGGATTTAAAATATGACTTTCATTCACCAATGGAGAAGAGACATCAGACCAACCCTCTTGCTGATAATGCAAGAAAGTGATTCCTAAGCTAATTTCAGGCTCAGCTAAGCCACAACTAAATTTTTCCTTTATGGGAAGAGGACTTAAAGGAATGTAGAAATTAATATAAATGCAAACTTCTTCTATAATGAAAGAAAAAGAGACTAGATCCTAATCCTATCTCAATTAGGAAAATATAGATCTAACCAATCCGAGAGAAAGATATTTAAAGTATTGGGATTTAAATATGTCTGGATTATAATGAATATCAAGCTAACAATGTAGTTCAATTAACTAACATTATGAATACCAAACACATCCTATTTAGGAACATCTTAACTGAAATAATCTACCATCAACACTCAAGAAGAAGTTCACAAAATGATTTTGATCATTTAATTAGTAACTTGAGTAATTAAATGATAATATATCAAAAAAGTTCAAAACATATCACTATTTATTAATCCAGTATTAAAAGACAAATTTCTAGGTAAATAGTTACTTAGAAATCAATATTCAATCCATAAGAGAAGAGATAAATAATAACATAAAATAGAGACAAATTACCCACACCGAGAAAAGTGCACAAATATGAAAGTAAATTGACACATTCTTGTAATCAAAAAATGAAACCAGCATTTAAAATAATAATATTATAAATACCAATTTATTGAATCCATTTCTCTAGCTCCCGTCTCTAATATTCCTTCAATACTTGAACTTCTGCTTTCAAAACAAGAGCCACAGTAGTGAAAACTCTTCCCTTCATACATAATTCAAAATGCAAAAGAAAAATCCTCAATAATCCCCAAATCTAAGAATTTTTACTCCTCCCACCTATAACTCTAAATCCCTATTATAGAAGTGCTTTTAGAATTCCATAATTCCAGAGGAGAGAAGCCCTTCTTACATTCTACAATTTGGCATATATAATATTTACAAAACAATTTAGAATGGGAAAGTTTGTTCAAGAATAAATTTGTTTAATAATTCTCATTGGCTCAAAAATTTCATTCTTCTATCGCTGGAGCCTTCTTATTGATTGGGATTCTTTTCTCTTCATTTCTTCAACTATTTTCCAGCAAAATGAAACTAAAACAAAATTAAAATGTAAAAAAGAAAAAAAAAATCAAAATGCCAAATCTGGAATTAAAATAAATCTAATCAGTTTCAATTAAATAAATAATTGAAAAGGAAACCTAAGCTTTTTATTGATGCATATGATGATTTAATTGGGCAAGGATATCATTGAAGAATGGATTTGCATTCATAAGAGGCTTGGGAAAATGAAAATACAGAAAATAAAACTCAGGAGAATTAGTTTTATTAAAAATTAGGAGCTTGATATTTTGTTATATTTCATCCCAAACAAAAGATTAAATCTGCTAATGAAACCTCTTCGTGAATGTTCTCCAGAATTTTATCTTTTCTATGAGTTGTCCTAGCCCTCATTTGGTCAAGTAAAACTAAATCTAAGAGTCTCCAAAGTTGATGAGTCAAATCTCGCATAATTTTGGAAATTCTTTTTGCATAGGCCAAAAAACTCAGAAGTTGTTAATTAAATTCTCATCCTAAATTAAATTTCTATTATTGATCAATTAATTATACAACATTATTAATTCTTATTAGTTTTTTAATTAACTAAATCTATAGAATTATTTTTATTAAATTAAATTATTTATATATTAAATATTAGTTAGTTTTAATTAATATAAAATTATAATATATATATATATATATATATATATATAATATAATATATATATATATATATATATAATATATAATATAATATAATTAAAATCCTTGATTCATTGAAATGAATTTGAAAACCAAAAACATAATTTTGAAAGTAGGATCTCATCGACTAATCACATTTTGTTTTGTAAAAATGTTAAGGTTTTTAAAAATTTGTGATAAGACTTTGCGAGAAGTCTTGTTTCGATAAGTGTTTTTTGTTTACGAGAAAAAAATTTGTGAGAAAATTTTGTGCGATATTTTTTTTTTTTTTGATACGTTTTTTTTGATTTTGGTCTCGTGGGCTATTAAATTAAGGAATATGAGTGGGGGCACATGAATGATCAATCCTACAAACTGAACTATAGCCATTTTAAAATTTTAATAGTCCGGGTTTGGTAATTTGTTTAAAAATAATAAATTGGAGTAAATTACTAGGATCCCGAAGTGCATTCTTATCGGTAGTATGATTTAGCTGGATCATTTTCTAGGATAGTTAGTGAGAAAATGAAAATAATAAAAGTTATCTAAAAGTCAATATTTACAATGAATGACTATTAAACTTAATTAGTTACAAAAAATGAAATATTATACATTTATTTACAATTTTGGTAGAGGCAAGAAAATGATCAGATTTCAAAGTAGTGTCATTTACAAACCGGTTGACCAAATGAGGCAAAACAAGTATCAATAGAAAGCGTATGAAAATTCAGATTCAAAGAAACAATCAAAACATAAATCCAAATAAAGTACAAGGGAAAAAAATTCTTAACGAAAATTATAACAGGTGTTTTACCAAAAATTAATAGAAAGGGTCCCCATTATTTGAGTCAATAACCCAAAAATGGGGGTGTTGGGTTTTCCCTACAATAATGGCGACACACTTGGAAGGACTAATTATCTATGGCTAAAGATAATAAACTTTAACTTACCCAAAGGTTAAAAATAATGGAGTTCAAGAAACCGTCTAACAGTAAAACATTTCCATAAGTCCCACTTAAATATATTAAGTAATATGAGTTTGTAAAGATAAGTACTGAAAACAAAGTAGAGTAAAAGTCATGAATCCAAATTTGGGAAATTTGTTTTAAAACTACCTCATGTAATAATAGAAGAAGGTAGAGATATGAGTTTTTGACAAAAAATATATTCATTCTATGATTGTCTCTCACATCACTTCACTGCCAGCGAGCCTGAACAATACCTTGAAGATGTTGTCTTTTATGTCATATAGGCCTAGTCCCACTACCACCGAGCGTCCATACCCTTGACGTGTTTACTTGTATTTCCCATGCTTCCTCTCTAATCACTCTTTTATTATGCATATTTGAAAGCTTGTAGTTTATGATATATTTGAGTGAAAGAGGTGGGATGGTAATAGAGATTTATGTTTAATGGACACAATACTTTGATAATGTTTTCTTCAAATTCTTTCCCTGCAGCTATGAATAAGAGGCTTTTATGTGGAGGAGTGGGAGGGATTCATTGTGTTGAACTCAAATCAATTCTTTCCTTGAAAATTTAAACTCAATCACCTAGAAAGGATGTGCATTCCTTCATGAAAAATATTTAAAGCAAGAGGAGTTATGGTTCCATAAAGATACGCCTTTAACGATAAATGAAATTCTTTGAAATGGATGGAGTTAAGATATTTCCCATGTATGTCAATCATTGTCAAGTGAGGAAAAATGCCTTTCATATAAATCATTGTAAATCCACTAAAATGAAACTAAAATTGAAAGGAAAAGGAAAAAAAAATCCTAAGCTAAAGTAAGAAAAGAAATAAGCAATCCAAAATAAAATTGAAGAAAGAAAAAACTAAAAGAAAAATCCAAATTTAAAAGACAAACTCCATCAAGACTGCTTATACAAATGTCTCAATAAAATAGATAAAAGAAAATAATAATGTGAATGTTCCTTCTTTTGTTGAGATTTAGATAGATTTTATCTTGCAGAGTTATAAACATTTTGGATTCCGATAGCAGTGATGATAAAATTCAGTGACAATGTAATTTTTTTTTGTCCCGTTTCAATGTTTTGATTCCAAGCATCATCTTAACCATTTTCTAATAAAAGAAATGCTTAAGGAAAAAGTTAAAGGTTCAAAAACTTTCTAGTTTCGCTGATTCAATGAGGATTATTACTCCTTCTTTCAAGAATCTCAAAGAAAACTAAAGAAAAGAGAATGAAGTTCAACACTGATCTGGTAGAGGTGCAATAGATTCATGAAGACCTACAAAAATAAAGTTCAAGATCAGCAAAAATTAAAAACGAAACTAAAACTAAAAGTAAAGTAATGAAAATGGGTACGTGAAACTTACCATTGGAGAATTGCATTTAATCATACTTGAAAGATATCATCTTCTCCAATACTAGATAACTTATTATTTTAATTATAATTACAAGCATGAAGAAGTTAAACTCACTGAAATCTTATTAACCCAAAATCATCTTTTATTAAATCTATACTAAAACAAGCAAGAAACTAGAAGAAAATAATGCTTCATGTTCTAGGAATCTGAAGTGAACTAAATTCATTAGAAATGAGAGGATGCTTTTTAATGAATTGTAGTGATGAATGTTCTCATAATATTATAAGTTTCACATCAACTCATGATTTTCACAAATATTTCAGAATTAAGACCAAATCCCAAGTAATGAAATACAAGTGTGTAGATGGTAAGGTCTTGAATTTCATCTATTAAATATAGAGTGATATATCTAAAACTCAAATATAAGAGAAATAAAAATGATCTAACCATGCTGCAATTTTGTTATTGATTGCTCATTATCATAGTGGTTGCCCAAGAGTGCCTTAAAATCTTTAACACAATGTCTTATCGATTTTCTACGTTGCAATTTTTTCTGCGATGCATAACTTCAAACTGTGAGCTTCACCTTTGTCGATATACGATTGAATAATATATGATAGTTAATCGATAATGGCAGAGATACATATATAAGAGTTTATCACATCAATATATATTAAGGCAAGGCTTCGTTGAATTTGATGATGCGATACAAGTGTTGCAATAAGAAATTTGCGATATGGGCATATGCTATGTAAAAATGTGATATCACAATTGCTATGAGAATATATATGATGCTATAGAGTGATTGCAATATCGGAGAATCAAAGATAGGATTTGTTAAAAGGACACACCGATATTATTTTACGATTGTGGGGATGTGATGGAGGATGTGGAAAATTGGTGAGACCATCTTTGAATTTTATAATAAATCGGTAACCGAAAGATTTTGAATACGACATGTAATATTGTTGATATGCGGATATGTGATATGGAACAGACCCAATCATTAAATTATATGGATTTAATTTCATATCAGATCTGGGACCTTGAAACTTTTAAACGTATGCTCCAACCGAAATTGTGATGTATGCACATACGCGATATCTTTTAAAACTAAATTTAAATGTCATATCTAGTCCAGAACATTGAAAGTTTTTAAAACATGCGCTTCATCGAAATTGGGATTTTATGAGTGAATGTGATATCTTTTAGAACTAGAATTAAATGTGGTATCGGGTCTGGAATTTGGTGGATATCGCAATATTTCAATTGATGCTTTATATGAAATGTCCCGACATTGGGATGCTTTGATAATGCTATACGGAAATATAACGAGATTGCGATGTTTTTAAAGTATTCAAAATAAAAGTTCCCAACTCATTTTTTCCTTTCTGCGAAAACTTCATTGAATCATTTGATTAACCATCACATTATTTGATCAGAGGAAGATGTTATAGCAACTTTCTTATGAGGAGAGTTGCGATATTATAATGATCCAACATGAATTTCCCGATAATGTATTTAAAATTCTAAATGAAATTTTAATGGAATATGTAAGAAAAATTAATGAATCTTCAAATTTTGACAAAACAAGTAATACTTTGCTGAGCATGCTGCAGATATAAAATAGTTGCTCGCTTGTTCCAAGTCTCCAAAATCAAAGAAATGAAGACCTACAAAAATAAACAAAACATAAATAGAGAATAAATTACGAAAAAGAAAATCAAACAATAGATGAAGATGAACCTTTAAAATGCATACCTAGAGGAATTTGATTGTAAGTTTACCTCATGAATTTTCAATTTCTCCCATGTATTTTTCAAAATTCTCATATGTTCAAGATCATCTATTTATTTAATCTAAAATGCTAAATAACGAATTTTCATATTGCATCCACCTCAAATTTATAATCAGAAGACAAAGAGTGGTGAAACTAAGCCCTTTTTCACACACACTCATGAATAAAGGATTGTCAAGTTGTAGCTTATTCTTGGACTTTCTTCATGTATGATCATCGTGATGAAATTTTTTCCAAAACGAAACAATCAATTGGTTTTCATAAATGTGTATGATCTTAAGAGCTTCTAAAATATTCCAAGTTGTTTTTTTGAAAATGAAATGGAATGCCCATAAGAAGTCAGATTCATTACTTGCTTTATTGAAATCTGAAATAACGAAATAGGCGCTGACAGAAAAGAAATCTAATCTATATTAATCTATTTCTATTCTTAACTTAATGAGGAAACATGACTAGGTATAGTCATACTTCCAATGTAACCATGTAAGCATTTTAACTTCTGCATGTATGTATAGATCAATCATTAGAAGGAAAAATACAGATAAAATTAAACTAAGGAAAATAAATCTGAAAGCAGAATTTATAGTTACTGTTAGCAGTTTATTTACAATTACCTTCTCTTGCAATGTCCTTTTCAGTTGAATTTCAATTGGATCACAGAAATCTGGATGAATTTCTATTGATAATTGGAAGGGATTCAAAAGAGAATATAACATGCCAAATTGTGAAAATGAGCTTTTAGATTCAATGGCATTCATAAATATGTTAGTGTTATGTGCAAGTATTGAACTATTAACAATCTTCTGTGATGGAAAACTTTGCAAATAATTTTCAAAGGGATCTATGAAAAATGGATGGAAACCTATTAGGTACAATGGAAGATCACTAGTTAAATTAGGTAGCTGGTCATATTGTGAAAATACACTCTCTTGTTGGCACTGCCTTTGAGAAGGTAGAAGTAACTGACTAGAATCTGAAACTTCATTTTCCCATTCAGACAATACATCAATTCAGTTTTTAATACCGAACTTCTCAATATGCCAGCACAAATTATCTAAAAATAGAAAATTAAAAACAGAAAACAAATCTAAATTTATAAAAAATAAATGAAAGAAAAATAATAAAATCAAATCATAGTTTACACTAGTGTTACAATTATTGTTACAACACAATTGAGATTGATTTAAAATAATTTCCTTTTCACAAGACTTGGTTAGAATAATAGAATTTGAATGATTTCTAATATGAAGGTGTGGGTTAGAAAGAGAATCGTGAGTATAAATAGGAATGAGATCTTGATCATCATAGAAATCATAGATTGAAATGTTTTCTCGAATGCTGAAATTGTGAGTATTATTAATTGTTTGAAAATGAGAACCATTTGAAACAATTTACAAATTAGAGTGTTCATTATTTTCAAATTTGATTAGACTTTGATCATGAGGATTCAATAGTGAAGTAGACAAATCAATGTCCTCAATGTCAAAGTAACTATCATAAATGACCTCACAACATTCATTGGAATTCTTTTCGATCTCATCCAATGTATCAAAACAAGAAGGAATATGAAGCACGTGTTTATTAATGCCAGAATAATGATCAATACCTAATTTTCTATCTTTATAAAAACTAATTGGAAATTCATTAAGCTTAGCCTCTGTTTTCTGAAATATCATTAATGTTAAGAGGAGATAAACTGCTATTAGCAAAAATATCAGGATAAAGGGAAAAAAGAGAATCATAAGCAATAGTTATAAAAGTCTCTCTTTTTAGGAATTCTTATGTTTTCTCCTCATTGTAAATTTCAGATTTGAGATCATTCATCTCTGTACTTGTGCTTTCTTGAAAAATATCTCTTTGTTGTTCTGAATTTGGCATTTTCTCATCATAGAAGAATTCAGAAATTTGCAGAAGAGACTATGTATTATTGGAAACTTCGTTTGCTTCTTGTACTTGTTGACTTATGTTCTAATTTCTAAATTTAACGCATACTGGTTTTCAGCTTTCAAAGCAGTAATTTCTTCAAGATTATTGCTAATATCTTCTTGCACTTGAATAGTAAAATTCTCCAAGATTTGTGATTGAGATTCACTGACATGTGAAGGTGCACCTTGATCATTATTAATACTGTAAGAAGTGTGCACTAAATGAAGATCTTGATTGTGCATAATAGAAGTGACTTCATCATCATTTGTTTGCATCTTCATATTTTAATTCTCAATTGTGTTAATCTAATTGGAAGGAGTTCACTACAACAAAATAGGAAATTTACGCCAAATTTAGCACCACATTTTAGTGCATTTTTTTCTCAACTGGGATGAGCAACCTCATGCTAAATATGGCTCTATTATACAATTTTTAAAGTGTCATGTTTTGCACCAATTTTTGCATCTTTTTTGACGCCAAATGTTTCTTCATATTTTTCACCAAGATTTGCGTTTGGTTTTAAAATAGGTTTTGCTTCTAGTTTTGTGCCATTATTTGCATCTAGTTTTGCATAATTTTTTTCTTCCTATTTTGTGCCACTCTTTCCTTCTAGTTTTGCCGTAATCTTCATCGAGTTTTAAACCATCTTTCGCATATGATTTAGTGCCTTTTTTGCATCCATTTTGTACGAGTTTTTCATCTAGTCTTATGCAATTTTTTGCTTCTAATTTGTACTTATTTTTACATCTATTTTTGTGCCAGTTTTTGTGCCTTTTTTTACACCATTTTTTGTGTCTAATTTTGCACCATATGTTAAATCTAATTTAGTGCCAAATTTTGCATCCATTTCTACACCTTTTTTTGCATCCACTTTTGCGTTTTATTTGTCTCCCTTTTTTGAATCCTATTTTCACCATATTTTTCATCTAATTTTGAATCATTTGTTGCATCCAATTTAGCATTATTTTTAACACCATTTCTTGAATCCAATTTTGCATCTTTTGAGCATCTAAATTTTCATCCTATGTTGAACCATGTGTTGGATCCTTTTTTGCATCCCATTTTGTGTCTAATGTTACATTCAATTCTGAGCCATTTTTTTCGTCTACTTTTGCATTTGTTTTTGACCATGTTTTGAATAATTTCTTGCACCTCATTTTGCATCCAATGTTGCATCTATATTTGAGCCATTTTTATGCCCATTTTTGCACCATTGTTTCTAGTTTTTGTCCAATTTTGCACCATTTTTTATGTCCAATTTCGTATCCTTTTTGGTGTCTAATTTTGCATCCTTTTTGGCATTCAAATTTGCATCTTTCTTCTGCCACATTTTGTGTCCACATTTGCATCTCATTTTGCACCTAGATTTTAATTCAAATTTTCATCTAGTTATGCATAATCTTTGTCATCCTTGTTTTCACCCTTTTTAAGTCCCATTTTTCATCTTGTTTTGTGTCTTTTCTTACATCCTTTTTGCACCCAATTTTTCATCTTAATTTTACACGATTGTTTGCATCCTCATTTTGGTGTCCATTTTTTAATCGTTGTTTGCACCCTATTTGGTATCCTTTTGTATGACCTGTTTGGTTCCCTTCTTTGTGTCTAATGTTGTACCATATTTTAATTCTACTTTAAAACCCTTTTTGTGTCATTGTTTGCATTTTGTTTTGATGGCTAATTTAACATCCAATTCAACTCCCAATTTTGCATGCAAGGTTATGCCTCTTGTTTAGAGTTTTAATTTTATTTCCATTTGTGACCCCATTTATGGGTTCATTTCACTAATCTAAATTACATAGTGAAATATATTAAAGTTTCTAAATATCATTTTGTTGTATGATTTCATGAATGGTTAGATGAACATAAAGCCCTCTTAGTTTATCCCTGAAACCTAGGACATATCAATTAAGAGAAAGGTTGTTCTAAGGCTCTGGATTCTTAGTAGATCAAGATGTAGAGTATAAAATAACAAAAAAGAGAAGGAATTATTTCTAGTCCTCACATGAAGGTCTTGTTGAAGTTTTTACTGTAGCTGGAAAGTGCTCCTACCTAGCTCCAAAGCTTGGTCCTACACATAAGAGAGAGATCAAAGAAACCTTCACAACATAATATCTTGATAATCGAAACTATCATAAACATATAAATACTACTGATTAAATAAATATAAACCAAAATCACGTACATTTATTAGTTGAATAGAATAAGTAAATAATGAATAACAACATATAGAAGGAAGAAAAATCGATCTATATTAATAAAGGAGTTGGAGGAAAGTTACAACCATCAGATGATGTTGCAGCACTACCTCCCCCAACTCCTAGCTCCAAAAATCTCCCTCTCAAGATAGATCTTAGCAGCCTGACAATACAAGAATTCCCATCCTTTTCTCAATGGCCAAGCCTCCAATATATAGGAAAGTAAAGGCTATGAAGATTTCCCAAATTCTTCATTAGTTCAATTTGGGCAAAAGCTTTTGGGTGAATAATCTTTCCTCATATAAAAATGGCCTTTTCCACTTTTTAGATGCTTTTGTGCTTAGGAAAAAGTGTCCCCATGCTTTATGGACCTTTCCCACTTTTGTATGCTTTTATTTTTTAGAAAAAATCTAAAGATGAGGATAAAGAGATCACATTCAACCATATGAACTTTCAAAAGTGAACAAGAGTGTCACATTCTAGTTAACTCGATCTTTCTTCCTCTTAACTGAGTAAGAATTTTGGTAACAAAAATTGGATGAACGGGACAACTTGCTATAGACAAGGATAACATGGTCCTCATGGTACATAACTTGTATTCTAGTCTTATATAGTCTAGGAGAAAGGGATATTTCAACCAACAACATAATATTCTCCTCCAGGATGATGAGGAAGTATTTTCATGGATAATAAATTTAAGAAGATATCACAATTCAAATTGATAACTTGATATTTGTAAACAAATTTAAGGGTAATAGACAACATTCATAAAAAAAATAGCAATTTCCTCAGATATAACAATTCTCCATCAAAAAATGATTGACATTTTTCAATGGAAATATATGACTACTAAATCAATACTTATCGTAGATATCATTATTCCAAGATAAATTCAAAACATTACATCCAAAAATAGTAATATTATCATACATAATGATTCTCCATCCAAAAGAATTGACAATTTTCAACTCATATATAAGGTAACAAGATAATAATAAAGATATTCTCATCATATTTAATCAAATCAAATAAGATCCAAATGTGTGATTATCATATCAAAATCTTTTGTGAACACCATTATTCTAAGGTAAATTACAACATCCATCAAAAGATTGTAATATCATCATACATAATAATTCTCCATCGAAGTGATGTTGATAATTTTCAATATATACATAAAATAACAAGATAAAAATGATAATATCATCATCATATTTAATCCAATCAACTAAAATTCAATGTATTATTCTAAGGTAAATTCATAACATCCATAAAAAAATAGGAATCTCATCATACACAATAATTCTTCATAAAAAAATGTAAACAATTTTCAACATATTCATAAGGTAACAAAATAGTACCAATAGTATCATCATCATTATTTGAATAAACTAATATTCAAATGTATGATATCCATATTAAGACATCCCAACTAAATACAAAAAATCATGCATAGATAGCTAGCACCACAAAAATCATAGTCAAAATCATCCTCTTGATCATTTTCACTATTATCATCCTAACCATCCTGATAATATCATCTACATAATCATCACCAATTCTATCACCATCCTCATCATCATCATATTTGATATATGATGTAATCTATGCATAGTCTGTATCATCATCTTTGTGGTCATTACGTGTAGCATTCTGAAAAAAAGTCAATATTACATGTTAGTACTAATTCTATAACACAATGGACATTTTTATTACAATGTTAACCATAAAATGAGGTAGGACATAATAACATCTAATAATACTAAAAAATAAAATGAAAATATGGTTTCAGATATATTGGAGATCCAACTAAGATTACACTTGTAATTCACATTAAGTAGTAGAAGCATTTATTAATGAATATGAAGTAGGTACCCATTTGTTCTTCATATTATATTGTCAATGTTTCTTATGATGTCCATCCATAGTTGGTAAATTAAGAGTTATTGGAAGCATTATTCCAAATTACAATTATAATTCAGATTATAAATGGAAGAAGTTTTAACAAAAAAAGAATGCGACATGAAAAGGTAAATTACTTTTAATGAAAAATAAGTCGCATACAATATGAATGTCACATCAAATATTGAGTTGTCTTTAACACATGTGCTTTTCTCTGTTATAAAATGGAGCCTAATATTCGTTCAAGAGAAAATGCTCACAAATAATTACTTCATTTTATCCATGATCACACTTAATCCATTATACCTAGTGACGCCAATGATTCCATTCAAATTGCTTTGAACTCCCTAAATATAATGTGAAAGAGAGAACTCCATGACCATGACTACAACCCCCTCCCTTGCCTCGTCCACCATCAAAGACAATGAAGTTGGAGTTATGACCACGATAGCAACCTCTCCCTTGCCTCGTGCCCACCATCAGAGGCATTGGACTTGGAATTAAGAGTACTCATGTTTTCTTTGCTCTAATTATTCTCCAAGGAATCAAAACTTGATCAATATATCAAGGACTCCATCAAGGAATAGATATATCACGCGTGAAGCTCAATAGGCTTTTCCAAAAGAGTGTGAAATAACACTTATCTCTACTTTATGAAATAACTCAAACGAGTGGAATGAATGGTCGAAAACACTTTCCAGGGGAAGGAATATTTTTGGTATGCCCATATTTCTATTAATGTTTTTGCTACTTAGAAAGGAGGGAAGTGTTTAAAAAAATTCTAAAAATTATTTTAATTAAAAAAAATAAAAAATATTTTCTTATGTTTTAGTGTTTTTTTAATATATATTTAGTTTTAGTATTTTTTTTTTTTTTTTTTTTTTCTAAAAAAACATTTAGTTTTTGGTATTTTTTATATATAAAAAAATATATTTTGTTTTTATAAAAATGGATTTTAAACATTCCATTGATGCTAAATTTGTGATTTTATGATAGAAACTGAAATTATATATAGAAAAGTAACTTAATGCCATGTGTTGTATTGGTGAGATGGGTATTATACATCTCTTCCTTGGTAAGTTATAGAATATGCTTGGGTTTTCTTAATGCAATAAAATTAATTCTACTCTTCATTATATCTTGAGATGTTCAACTTGCACCTAATAAAACAATAAAGTTCGAATAGGTTTTCCTTTGTCCTTTATAGATCATTGTCCCCATTAATCTTGGTCTTAATAGATTAATTGTCTTATGGTGGCCATGAGTGGTCACTCCTATTAATTGCATGCTTTTTAGTTTTCTGTTAGTGACAGTTCTTAGGATTCATAACATGTTATTTAATTTATGAATATGTGTTATTGCGCATATTATTGTTAAATATTAATATTAAATATGCTCATTTTAAGCATGGTTTAGCAAAAAGTTCCCAAAAGGTTTATATATTGTATTTTATAATGTAATAATTCATCACTTTATGAAATTGTTTTGGATATATTTTTTTAATGATTCATTAATTGATGAAATTTTTATGGATTTTTTTTAAGTATATTAACTTGTATGCCATAAAGTCAAAAGTCAGCTCCTTTTGATATTTTCATTGGTCAATTTTCCTTAAGGCCATCAAGTTCACCATTTTGTCCGAGGTTAAGGAAATATATGAGTCATGAAGCGGCATTGTCCAAGCACTTAAACATTGAAACATGTAGTTTTTAGTCACATTATACTTCCTTTCCCTGTAAATTCTCCATGAAAATAGTCTCATGGAACATGAGGAACCTCAATAGTAAAGGAAAACAAAGAATCCTAAAAGAAAAATGGTACACAAAGCACCCATCAATAATGTTGATATAAGAAACAAAAATATTAAGTGAGGTTCTACCTCATATAATTAGGAAATGGGGGAGGAATTTCCAAGTAGTAGTGGTTGATGCTTAGAGATACTTGGTTGGAATGACTATTATTTGGAATTATTAGGACATCAAGGTTACTAATATGTTTACCTCTTTTCACATTATGACAATACAATATTATTTAATTGACAATCAAGGACTGCTACCATGTATCCAATGTCTATTAATCCAATATCACAAATGAAAAACCTCTATTTCTCAATTCTATTCCCATCACAAGTAATTTATACTCCCCATATCCATTGATTATTGGAAGTGACTTAAATATTATCAAGTGTCTCGAGGAAAGGAAAAAATGAATCATAATGTTTAACAAGAGATTTTGTAAGATATACCATGAAAGCCCTATAGTAGACTCCATTAAATTTCCCAAGAAATGATTATCCAACCCACACATGTGGATCAATGAGATGTAATACATGTGTGTGTGATGACTAACTTAATACATTATTCTAGTAACTCCACAAACTTAAATATTTCACTCTGTCATATAAATTGACCGTAGTGTGACATAAGTAAACAAAGTGTATACATGAAATCCTTGGGCAACAAACATTCCCTAGATCCTCAATTAGGTGCTTAAATGATGAACTGAAAATGCAAAGGGAAAAGAGGAATTCATGATTCAATTATCAAAAACATGTGATCAAGTGTGACTATGAGTGTATATATTCATACGTTTTCCAAAGAGGGAGTGAATACATGAGTTACCATTCAATGGACATTATTTTTATTTCTTTTCCTTTTTCTTATATATAGGACTTAGGGAATAAGGTTTTCATAAGTTTGGCACAACTCATAGATATAACATTTACATGAATTTTCACTTCAACCTTAGAGTTTAGACTTAGATAAATCATTATAGTGTATCTTTAATGATTTTGGCTTTCACTTTTTTATTTTCTTTCATCACAAATGACAAAAGGGGAAATATTTTTCCATAAATATATGAATTCTTAATCATAGAGGCATCATACAATGAAAACAAATTAATGAAGTTATTCTCTGAGAAAATGATGAGTATTCTTGAGAAAAGCTTATGCTTGTGGATGTCTCCTCTCTAGTTGAGAGGGAGTGAGGGTGGACACCATATTATCCATGTGTCATGTACTATGGCTAGGACTAACAATTGTAAGCGTAGTAAAGACACCATTAGGGAGAATAGTGGATTGGATAAACATATGGGACTAATTTCTTTGAGAATTTGTACTTTGATTAGGACTAATCACCATAGTTCAAGTACATTAATCCAAGATAAGGATAGTCATGAGAATAGACATTTCATGGTGTCAAATATTATGATAGTGGATTAGGAAACAATCATGTGAGGACATACCTGGTGAACATCCTGGTGAGGTAAGTGCCTAGAGAGGTAGTCGTGTCCAAATTTATTCCTTCCAACATTGTGTTATGATATAATGGAGATATAGAACTTGTTAGTCAAGACCTTGCTATTTTCACAATGTTGGATATGATGATGTAAATCATCGTTGATGCTTATCAGTCTAGATCCTTTCTTATATGAATATTTCAACTTGAGAGTACATTTTTGTCTCATTATGAGTTACTTCCTAGTTTAGAGGGATTGTCATCATCTTCATTATCATCATCATCACGAACATTATTTTCATCATTATTGTCGTCATTGCATTATCATCACAATTAACATTCATGTCATCATCATCATCATCATGATTATGGACATTGTCATCAATAGGTCATAAATATAGGTGTAAGAAATATCATCAACCCAAAAAATGTTATGAGTGCTCGAAAAGGGTTTTTAGGGCACATGATATATGCAAGAGAAATAACAACTTTATTTCTAAGAGATGATCGATGATCATTATCATCACTACCATTATCATCGTAATTATAATTTTCATCATCCCCATCATCATAATTAATGTAATTTCTATCATCATTTGTCATCTTTGTCATGAACATCATAATCATCATTCATGCCATTATTGTTGTTGATGATGACCAAGATGAAAATAATGATAATTACGATCAGATGATGATGACTTGGAAGATGACGCCAAAGATAATGATTATGATTATGACCATGACAACATTTAAAAATTGGGAAGATTGGCCAAGGTCATTAGCATCATCATCATCATTGTCATTGTAACCCCCATAATCTTAATCATCATTTCCATTAGCATAATAATCGCAATTCATGTCATCGTCATCATCTTCATTATCATCATCATCATTATTGACATTTTTATCAGTTGTTCATATTTGTCAATGTCATAATAAATATCATCAATGCAAAAAATATGGTGAGTGTTGGAAAATGAATGCAAAAGTGAACAGAAAAATGGGTGAAACAATAGATGTAAAATTGGATGAAGAGTGGACACAACATAAGTAGATGCGAAACAAGATAGAAAAATTGACACAAAAGTAGATGAAAAAGTAGATGCAATATTTGATGCAAACATGGAAAGAAAACATGATGTAAACATGGATGAACAAGTGGAAGAAAACATGGGTTCAATAGTAGGCATAAAATTTAGCATGAATTGTGGTGAAACAAATATGGACACAAAAAAGAACACAAAAAATGACACAAACTTGGATGAAATAAGGACAAAAACTTGCATGCAAAAATGGATGTAAGCATGGACCAAACATCGGTGCAATAGTGGAAACAAAGTTGGATGCATCAGAAGTGGATGTAAAAGTAGATGAAAAATGGGATGAAAAAAGCATAAACAATATTTGATGCAAACTTGGACACAAAAGATGATGCAAATATGGATGCAAAAGTGGAAGAAAATGTGGGTTGCAACTATCGACACAAGGTATGACACAAATTGTGGCACAATGAAAGTGGATGAGAAAGTGGATGTAATAACACACAAAAAAAAAGTTGCAAACTTAGATGAAAGACAATATGAAATAAGGGATGTAAAAGTGGATGCAAACATGGGTGCAATAGTAGAAACAAAATTGGATACAAAATATGGATGCAATGAAGGTAGATGCAAAAGAATATACAAAATGAGATGAAAAACCCAAAATAAAAGTGGATGCAAATATAGATGTAATATTTGATGCAAAAGAGGATTTGAAGATGGATGCAAAATTGGAAGCAAACATGGGTACAATAGCAAGTACAAAACATGCCACAAATTGTGTCACAACAAAAGTGGATGTAATGATCGACAAAAAAAGGAAGCAAATGAATATGCAAAATAAGATGCAAAAGGGATGCAAAAGTGAATGTAAACATGGGTGCAACAATGAATGCAAAAGTTGATGTAAAAAAATTCGATGCCAAAGTAGATGCAATATGAGACATAAAACCCGATGCAAATCTTGATGCAAAAGTGGATACAGAAAGGGATGCAAAAATAGATGTAAAAGTTGATGAAAACTTAGATGTATATAAGGATGCAATCGTGGATGCAACTTTAGAAGGAAAAATGGGTGCAAAGGCAGGTGCCAAACTAGGTGAAAATTATGGCACAAGAAAATTGGATGCAATAGTGGACACAGTAACAAATGAAAAAAAGGATGTAAATATGGATGCAAAACAAGATGTAAAAGAGGATGCAACAAAAGTAGATAAAAAGTAGATTCAAAACTAGACACAAACCTCAATGCAAAACTTAGCGCAAAAGGGATGTGAAAATGGATGAAAAATGGATGAAAAAGATTATTTAAAAAACGATGCAAAAGAGAATGCAAAAGATGATGCAAAAGTTGATGCAAGTATAGGTGAAAAATTTGGATGTAATAGAGGATGAAAAAGTCGGTGAAACAAAATTAGGTGCCAAACTTGATGCAAAACATGGTGGAAAGGATGTCACAAAACTTGGCATAAAACCTGGCGTAAAACTTGGTGTCAAATCTGGTGCAGAACCTATTATAATACGTGGTGCTAAACTTGGTGTAAGAATTGGTGCAAAACTTGGTGCAAAATGTTCATCAAGTTTTGCACCATATTGGGTGATGCGGGAGCACTCAGCAACAAAGCAAGCAAAGGTGGACTAGAGGATCATAACAGAGGAAAGCCTGTTTTAAAGCGGAAAAGCAGAATTAAAGTAGCTTTAAAGCTGATATGTTTTGAGGAGACTTGCTATTGATAACAACCATGCACGCTTTTGGAGAGCTTTCATTGTAAAAAAAAAACTAGGAGAAGATCTGATCGATCCTTCCAATGTATCTTATAAATGTATAGTGTGATAGGGTGTGAGATATCTTATTTTGTGAGGAAAATATTGAGTGGGCAAGATGTAGCCAAGCATGACCTCGTTTTAAGGCTGAAATTCCTTAATTTTGTAATCATTTTGTGATATATATATAAACCTGGTTTTAGTGTATGTTGTGCCCATTTATAAGTTTATGTATGTTTGATAATTGGCTTAATTCGTGTTGTGAACTTGTCAATCGACATTGATCACTTGCAGGATCAATGGCGATTTGAATTGCTTGCGTAACTATTTTGTTAATTGTTTATTCTTTAAACGTTATGTATGAAGTGCAGATGTCGGAGTTTCTTCTCTAGTTGATTTTTCTCGCCTGCTACATCTCCAGAAGCTTATTTTGAGCAACAACCGAATAGACGGGGGTTTGGAATATCTGGTAGAAGCATGACTGGAATCCCTTCGGGACCTCGACCTCTCAGTCAACAAAATTCGGTATATAGAAGATTTTACATTGCTGGCGCAGTTAAAGCTTGTTTCGCTGGAATTTTACGGTAGTCATTCAGTTTGACAATGGCTCGGGATAACTGTGTGGCCACGATACCTCAGCCTAGCCAGCTCGTTCGCCCTTCAGGCCTTCATGCTAGCTCCTGCATATTTTTCAGAGGCGGAAGAGACTTATCATGTTCGAGAGCAGAGAAGGGGGATCGGAGGATAGTGTTTGCTTATCAGATATGCTTGAAGGCGGATGAAAGAAACGTATATGAGTTTTCTCAAGAGATGGAAAGGTACGTGATGTGAGGCTCACAATGGACCGTAATTCCAGGCGGTCAAAAGGTGTTGCGTATATTGAGTTTTATGATGCGAATGTTGAATTGGTGGAAGATCGAGGTTTTCTAGGGACTCTTAAAGACTTGATTTCAGACAGCAATCCCATGGTTTTAGCGAATGCATTACTTGTGGCAGCGGGTTTTGATTGCATGCTTTGGTTAGTAAATTTAGATGCTTGATTTTAATGAGGATCCTCAGTTATAAAAGGTTCAAAGTCGAAAATGCTTCCGTTGGATCTTGTGGGCCCATAAACCATAGGCCCAGGATCGAGATTTTAAAAGGAATTGGGATTTTGGGCAACCCCCAAATTCTCATTTTCATTAGTTGGTATCAGAGCCGCAAAAGATTCTGCGGAAGGAGGTATAGTTCTTAATGAAGTGTGAATAGGTATGGTCTTTATATTTTGTGTAGGTAGCGGCAGCGGAAGGTGAGAAGATTTGCAGCAACCTAGAGGATTCCAAAAGACCGAGTGCGAAGGGCTTGGTGAGGTATCGTGTAACAGAGGAGGCTGTTACTGCAGAGGTTGGTTGCAGCTCACAGAGTTCTAGTGAAGGAATGCAGTGGATAAAATTGCTGAAGACCAGGAGAAGCATATGACCAGGAGGTCATAAATTTTTGTGCTTCGGGAGTATGATGCGGGAGCACTCAGCAACAAAGCAAGCAAAGGTGGACTAGAGGATCAGAACAGAGGAAAGCCTGTTTTAAAGCAGAAAAGCAGAATTAAAGTAGCTTTAAAGCTGATATGTTTTGAGGAGACTTGTTATTGATAACAACCATGCACGCTTTTGGAGAGCTTTCATTGTAAAAGAAAAACTAGGAGAAGGTCTGATCGATCCTTCCAATGTATCTTATAAATGTATAGTGTGATAGGGTGTGAGATATCTTATTTTGTGAGGAAAATATTGAGTGGGCAAGATATAGCCAAGCATGACTTCGTTTTAAGGCTGAAATGCCTTAATTTTGTAATCGTTTTGTGATATATATATAAACCTGGTTTTAGTGTATGTTGTGCACATTTATAAGTTTATGTATGCTTGATAATTGGCTTAATTCGTGTTGTGAACTTGTCAATCGACATCGATCACTTGCAGGATCAATGACGATTTGAATTGCTTGCGTAACTGTTTTTTTAATTGTTTATTGTTTAAACGTTATGTATGAAGTGCGGATGTCGCAGTTTCTTCTCTAGTTGATTTTCCTCGCCTGCTACATCTCCAGAAGCTTATTTTGAGCAACAGTCGAATAGCCGGGGGTTTGGAATATCTGGTTGAAGCACGACTGGAATCTCTTCTGGACCTCGACCTCTCAATCAACAAAATTCGATATATAGAAGATTTTACACCGCTGGCGCAGTTAAAGCTTTTTTCGCTGGAATTTTACGGTAGTCATTCAGTTTGACAATGGCTCAGGATAACTGTGTGGCCACGATACCTCGGCCTAGCCAGCTCTTTCGCCCTTCAGGCCTTCATGCTAGCTCCTGCATATTTTTCAGAGGCGGAAGAGACTTATCATGTTCGAGAGCAGAGAAGGGGGATCATAGGACAATGTTTGCTTATCAGATATGCTTGAAGGCGGATGAAAGAAACATATATGAGTTTTCTCAAGAGATGGAAAGGTACGTGATGTGAGGCTTGCAATGGACCGTAATTCCAGGCGGTCAAAAGGTGTTGGGTATATTGAGTTTTATGATGCGAATGTTGAATTGGTGGAAGATCGAGGTTTTCTAGGGACTCTTAAAGACTTGATTTCAGACATCAATCCAATGGTTTTAGCGAATGCATTACTTGTGGCAGCGGGTTTTGATTGCATGCTTTGGTTAGTAAATTTAGATGCTTGATTTTAATGAGGATCCTCAGTTATAAAAGGTTCAAAGCCGAAAATGTTTCCGTTGGATCTTGTGGGCCCATAAACCATAGGCCCAGGATCGAGATTTTAAAAGGAATTGGGATTTTGGGCAACCCCCAAATTCTCATTTTCATCATTGGGTAAATTGACACAAATCGCACCAAAATTGCACTCTAGATGCAAAAAAGGAAGCAAAAAGGGATGTTAATCACAGGGTCTTGTTGTAGTGGTTTGAGGAAAGCTTGAAATGCTTTCACATGGATTATGAACGCGAGGAAGAGAGAAAATATGTTCATATCAATCTAATAATTCCTCGTCCGTAGGTTTTTCTTCAATTTTAAATTTCAAAGAATTTAAGAGAAACCTGATGCTAAAATCAATCAAAGATTCATTTTCGAATCTTTGTAAATCTTCAAAATCATGACATACCTGTTTTTAGTTATAGCCTTCAAATTTACAAAGGAACATTGTAGCAAATTGATCCCATTTGTGAATTGAGACAACTAGAATAGTTTGACACCAGTTTTTGGCTTTTGCCACGAATGTGAGAGTAAAAATTATGCATAAAGTGCCTTCATCAATTCCTTGAAAATAATAATTTGAAAATTTTTGACTAAATTTCATTAAAAGGAGAAGAATTTATCTTACCATTAAACTTTATCTAAGACACGAGTCTTACCACTTTCGGGGGAGTATTAGAAGGTGCACGCCCACGGATACAACTCCAAATTGGAAGTTTAATAGGAGTCATTGTGATAAATAATAAGATGTTAGACTACAAAGACTCCACTTAGACAACAAGCTTCAGGCCCTCCTTCTAGCATCAAAATGTCGAGGCCTTGAAATTTGCTGCAACAACATGGGGAGATGACCACTCGGTCCAGACTTTAAAGCAACTCCTTTTCCATTTGGAATGGTGGTTCCGACTCATTCAACTAGGTCCAGTTACCTTCTCTCAATCTCTAATAGTTTCAAAATATGACTTTCATTCACCAATGGGGAAGAGACATCAGATCAACCCTCTTGCTGATGAGGCAGGAAAGTGATCCTTAAGCTGATTTGAGGCTCAGCTAAGCCACAACTAAAGTTTTCCTCTTTGGGAAGAGGACTTAAAATAATGTAGCTTTAGTCTAAATGCAAAGTTATTCTATAATGCTAGCAAAAGAAACTAAATCCTAATCCTATCTCAATTAGGCAGATATAGATCTAACCCAAGCTAGAGCAAGATATTAAAAGTATTGGGATTTAAATATGTCTAGCTTATAATGAATATCAAGCTAACGAGGTATTTAAACTAACTGACATTATGAATACCAAACACAACCTATTTAGGAATCTCTTAACTGAAATAATCAACCAACAACACTTAGGAAGAAGTTCACAAAGATTTTGATCATTTAATCAATAACTTGAATAATTAAACAATAATATGTGGAAAGAGTTCACAACATGTCACTATTTATTAAACTAGTATTAAAATACATATTTATGAGTAAATAGTTACTTAAAAATCAAAATTCAATCCATAAGAGCAGAGATAAATAATAACATAAAATAAAGAAAAATACCCATAATGAAAAAGTGCACAAATATGAAAGTAAATAGACACATTCCTGTCATCAAGAAATGAAACCAAGATTTAAAATAATAGTATTATAAATAGCAATTTATTGAATCCATTTCTTCGGGTCTAGTCTCTAATAGTCCTTTACGATACTTGAACTTATTCTTTCAAAACAAGAGCCATAGTAGTGCAAACTCTGACCTTCATACGTAATTCAAAATGTAAAAGAAAAATCCTCAATAATCCCCAAATATGAGACTTTCCACTCCTCCCACCTTCAACTCTAATTCCCTATTACAGAAGTTGTTTTAGAATTCCAGAATTGCAGATGAGAAAAACCCTTCTTACATTCGACAATGTAGTATTTCTAATATTTACAAAAGAATTTAAAATAGGAAAATTTGTTGAAGAATAAATTTGTTTAATCAATTAGCATTGGCTCAAAAAATTCATTCTTCTATTGCTGGAGCCTTCTTATTGATTGAGATTCTCTTCCCTCCATTTCTTTAACTGTTCTCATGCAAAATCAAATCAAAACAAAATTAAATTATAAAAATAAAATCAAAATGCCAAATCTGGAATTAAAATAAATCTAATTAAATTCAATTAAATAAATAATTGAAAAGGAAATTTAAGCTTTCTATTGATGCCTGTGATGATTTAATTGGCCAAGGGTATCATTCATGAACGGATTTGCATTCTGAAGAGGCTTGGGCAAATGCAAATGCAGAAAATAAAACCCAAGAAAATTAGTTTTATTAAAAATTCGGAGCTTGATCTTCTGCTTGATTTTATACCTAACAAATAATCAAAACTACTAATGAAACCCTTTAGGAATGGTCTCCATAATTTTATCTTTCCAATGAGCTATCATCGGCCTCATTTGGCCAAGTAAAACTAAATCTATGAGTTTCCAAATTTGACGAGTTAAATCTGGCAGACTTAGTAGGCAAAAAAAATTAGAAATTGTTAATTAAAATTTTAATCCTAAATTAAATATTTTACTATTTAATTAATTAATTATTTATACCTACATTATTAATTTTTATTAATTGTTTAATTAACTAAATCTATAACAATTTTTTAATTAAATTAAATAAATTTTATATTAAATATTAATTTATTCCAATGATATTAAAATAATTTAATAAATATTAAATATATATATATATATATATTAATACATACATATTATATACATATATTAATACATACATATTAACATCCTCGATTCATTTGAAATAAATTGAAAACCAAAACATAACTTTGAATTAGGATTGCATGGGCTCATCGCATTTTGTTTTGTAAAAATGTTATTGTTTTTAAAAATTTGCTATAGGACTTTGTGAGAAGTTTCCGCATCAGTTCATCGCATTTTGTTTTGTAAAATGGTTAAGGTTCTTAAAAATTTGCGATAAGACTTTGCGGGAAGTGTTTTTTGTTTAGGAGAGAAAAAATTTTATGATAAGATTTTTTTGATAATTTTTTTTTATGATTTCGGTTTTAGGGGCTATTAAATTAAGAAAAATGAGTGGGGCTAATGTAATTATCAAACTATATCTATTTTGAAATTTTAAGATTTCGAGTTTGGTAATTTTTTTTAAAAATAATAATTGGAGTAAGTTACTAGGATGACAAAGTGTATTTTTAACTGTTGTATGATTTAGCTGGATCATTTTGTACGAGCGTTAGTGAGAAAATGAAAAATTAATAAAAACTAACTTAAAGTCAATATTTACAATGAATGACTATAGAACTTAATTAGTTACAAAAATTGAAATATTATACATTTATTTACAATTTTGGTATAGACGAGAAAATGATCCGACTTCAAAGTAGTGCCATTTACAAACCGGTTGGCCAAATGAGGCGAAGCAAGTATCAATAGAAAGCTTATGGAAAGTCAGATTTAGAGAAACAATCAAAACATAAATCCGAAGAAAGTGAAAAGGCAAAAACTCTTAATGAAAATTATAAAAGGTGTTTTACCAAAAATTAATGGAAAGGGTCCCCATTATTTGAGTCAATAAGCCAAAAATTGGGAGTGTTGGGTTTTCCCTACAATAGGATCTTAGAGAGTTGGGTTATCCTTTAGGCCTTGAAGTTTGCAGAGATAACGGTAAAATTTTTGTCAAAAAAGTAAATATACACATAAATTAACAAAAAGATTCAATATTTAGGGATGTAAAGTGGTATATACACCAATGGAACTGATTGTTAAAATAAAAAATGATGATGAACCATAAAAAGTGAATGGTACATTGTAGAAATAGTTACTAGGAAGTTTGAATTACATAACTACAAACTGGAAATATATTGCATAACTAGTTAGAATATTGAGTCAATTCATGACTAAGCCACATCAAATTCACTAGAAAACAACGAAGAGGGTTCTTTACTATTTGAATGAGAATGAAAATTTTAGTATTGAATATACTAATGATTTGAATGTTGACTTGATAGATTATTTTGATTCTAATTAGGTAGGAGATTGAGATGATAAAACGTCTACCATTGATTATGCCTTCATTATTGGCTTTGGAATTGTGTCATGGAGCAACAAGAAACACCCAACCATTTCTTTGTCTTCCATTGAAGCTATGTAAAAGGTGTTATGTTATGTAGCTTGTGAAGTAACCTGACAAAGAAGAATTCTTGAAGACATGGGAAAAAAGAAGAAGGAATAACATTCATTAAATGTGATCGAATGTGACAATGAGAGCTTTATCAAATAAATGAACACAATTTACCGTGAAATATTAAAACTTATTGAAAGACAAGATTTCTTTGTACCCAAAAAATATTGATTTTATGTATTGCAATAAAAATGATAATGTGTTAGACATCTTTTCTAAGCCTCTAGGTAAAGATAAGTTTATTGTAGAGACCAGCAAATTGTGGTAATTAATTCATTTTTATGTTAAGAGAGAGTTTTAGGGATAAGAGAGAAATGAAAATTCTAGATTATTAAAGTCTTGAGGTAATTTTCTACAATCTGATGTTTTCCAATTTTAAAGTAACTCTACTAAATAGAAGTTTTTATCCTTCATCAATCTCATTACTATATAAAAGGAGTCTTAATCCGTCATCAATCTCATTACTATATAAAAGGCTTGCATTACTTATTTTGTGTATATGGAGTTGTATTAATAGCAAAGTTTCTCTTGAGAAAATTATTAAATCTCTATGTACTCTTTGTATATTTTTTAATTTTATCTTTTTATTTTTTTTCTTTTGTATTTAGAGGAATCAACAACTAATACTACCCTTGGGCCATGGCCTCTATTCCAGCTATTACTGCTATAACTTCTAGATGCCTACATATCCTTCCTCTACATAGCTAAATAGTATAAGATTTGAACCTCGACACTCCTAAGACATAAAACTTTATTTTCATTGTCATAATCAATTGAGCTACTCCCTAAAAGCTTTTTCCCTTTGTACTTTTATTTAAAAGAGAAAAATAATAAATGAACCACTAGAAAAGTTAATATGACATATAGTTAAATATATATGTCTCCGATGATAAATTAATCCCGCCCCCGTACAAAGTGACCATAAATGCTCCAATGCCAGCACAAATATAATATCAGACGATGCAACTTCGCCTAAATTACATTTGGAATGGCTTTGAAAATTTCGTGTTTGGACATAGGAATTCTTTATTCAGAACTTCTATTCGTCCAGGCCAGCTGGTCCATCTAGTTGCCGCATGAATAGACGCGTATTGTTCAAACATAATGTGTGGACGACGCTCCCCATAAAACACAGAAATCAAGCATGTCGCCACCGGTCATATTAAACATAGGTTGATAATCGCGGTAATAATATTTGTGTTTTTTTCTATCGCCGTAATAATATTTGTGTTTTTTTCTAGGTAGATTGAGTTTAGATTCTAGTATTATAAAATATCATTAAAAACGGTGTTTACTTTTGGAATTTTATCATAAAACTTGTTTAAAATTCTCTTAAGCTTAAATATCTTGAATATAGTTTTAATTCCACAAATGACTATTGCCCTCCATATTTTTTAAGAGCCTAAAAGCAAGAACTTAATAATAATCAAACCAATTGACTTGTTTAGTTTGATTAGAAATTAAATATATAAACAATATAGTAAACCACTACGATCTTGTGAGAGCCAAATTTCGAAAGGTTTATTTTCATTCAATTGTTATTTAATTTTTTTCAGATTTCGATAAATCGCTTATATGAAAATCGGAATTCATATTTTTATGTTTTTCCTTTGTGTTTTTTTAATGACGAGAGAGAAACATGTGGAACTACAATAGAGAAACATCTGGAAAACTACATCATGCATCATGTGTTTTTTTAATGACAAGAGAGAAACACGTGGAAAACTACATGATGCATGCAAGGTGTTAGGGTTTGGTCAATCGTGCAGTAATTGTTATTTTAAAGGAAAACTGATATTGTTATTTTTTCTATTAAAATCATATAATGGATTTTGACATCGTAAAGCTTTGATTATATTGTCGAAATGGGTAAAGATTGATTAAAATTTTATTTCTATAAAAATAGGCGCCCGTCCATTAAATAAAGTTCATCGTAACTTTTTGAATTAATAAAGTGTGTCGTCTTGGTATATGCCAGTTCTATTTTCCAATCGTTTAGAAAATTTAATTAATACCGTTCTAGTTTCCATTAGTTTAGCAAATTTTATCATTAACATTTCAATCTATTGCGTAGATTTATGTGGAGTCGGTATTTACGTTAGGTCATTGCTGCGATGAAGTTTAATCCAAGTGCATTACTTTTTTGAATGGCTTTCCATTGGAATTTCAGTTCAAAAATGCTGTATTTTTGCCACTCAGTATTTTAATCTTGATTATGAAGTAGTTAAAAGAATGATTAAATAAGACATTTTATGAATTTTCATTATGTAATTTAGTCTGTTTGTTTGGGGTTTGGTCCTTTGGAAAGTTTAAATTTAAATCCTATGAAAAAGTAAGTGAGAAGTGGGAACCAAATTATAGAATAAAAATCGTCTCACTAAACATTCAAATAGCATCAAACTGGAAACAAGCTTAATAATATGTAAAATAGTTTATTAAAAATGCAATTAAATAAACCACTGAAGCATATATAAGGATTTTATAGAATCTTCCATCGTACATAATTTGTTTAAGAAATATAGGAAATCCTAATGAAGATCACATATAAGTTTGTTGTTTGGCGTGATGATGGCTTACACAAGACCTATGTCAATCTTCAAACTGCATGCCCCTCGAAATATATGGCGTTGACCCTTTATTCGCCAGATGTCTGGTAGCTTTCGAATTTTTCAAAATTGCGTGCCTCTCCAAGTATTTGGCATTGACCTTTTATTAAAGCTCTCACCACACCTATGAATTTCACTTTGCTTCAAATGGCGTGCAAGCATATGGCGTTGACTTTTTATTGACGGGATACTTGGTAGGTTTCGACATTTTTTTCCAAATTCGGATTCGGATTCGGCGTTGATGATGGTGTTCACCACAGCTATGTCAACTTCACATTTGGCTTCCTGTCCAATCATTTCGCGTTTGGCGTTGACACTTTATTGCCAAGATACCTCGCTTACTAATTCTTGGAGGGAGGTGCGAAGGCCAACCCGGCTTTTGCGCTGGCCGGATGAACATGCGATAGTTCATTAAAGGCAAGGTCAAGGTGTGAGAAGCTTGTGCGAGGAAGAGCGATGTCTTCTCTACCTGCCTGCATCGACGCGGTGCTTTAAGCGCCTGATAATATTAGGTTGATGTCGACATTTTTGACATTGCATGCCTCTCCAGGTATTTGGAGTTGACCCTTTATTCCAAAATATCTGGTAGGTTGAAGTAGACATTTCTGACATTGCATGCTTTAACAAGAATTTGGCGTTGACTCTTTGTTCCTAGATATCTGGTACTTTTCGACTCCTTTGAAATGATGACATTGTAAGATTGTTGCTCAGCTTTGTGATCGTCTACTCTACATATATTTGACATCTCTTCAATTCCCAGGCGTTTACAGTGTGTTTTCTTAATAGAGTTGAAAAAATTGTCCATCAATACTGCAGAAAATTATTACGAGTTGTTAGTTATAAATGAAGACTAGCTTACCTTATTATTAAAAAAACCATGCTATTTGAAATTAAGAAAACAGACTTTTCACCTATAAATCATTGGTCATTAACTTTTTCCCTCACTTTTTAATCCTAATCTAATTTTCAAATAATCACTAACTTAAATACCAAATTAGTCTATCTAATTTCTTTGTTTGTGAACATGGAACATCTAAATACAATGATTTGACTGCATATAATGTAACCTTAATTCCTACTAAATTATAAATCAATGTATTCTTAATTCCTACTAAATTATATAGATTTAGTACAAAGTTTTCACAATTATAAGAAAAATTTGGTAAGTTTGTGTTTTAGGGTGGTAATAGTGTACTCCTCTACCTATCACATGAATAGGCATGCCTCTCTAAGTATTTGATGTTAGATATTTCATTATAATAATTTATTTTTAATTGATAGTTAAGTTAAATATCAAAATAGTGTATTGTATTTTTGTTGTTGGTGTTACTAGACATATCTAGATGCAATGATTTGCTAACATATAAAGTAGTAATAATAATTATTAAATAAATCTCGTTAAACTTTTCATTATTATAAAAAACAAAAAATTATATTTAAAATCTTAGATCCATAAAGAGCAGAGATAATCACATAATATCTATTGAAGTGTAAATCTCTTTCAAAAACTTGAAAAAAGATTACACCTTAAAAGATTTAATATTTTTCAATGTTTAACAAGAATTGTGTGTGTGTGTGTCAGTCATAAGTCCTCTACGGTAACAATAAAAAGAATCACACCTCTTATTTTCAAAGACTACTAATAAAGTGTTTTAAATTTTCAATTATTTTATATATTATATAGATAAGTGACTTAACTTGAAATTTTTTATTACATATATTGTGTCAACTCTACATTCATTATAAAAAGAATCACACATATCACACATTTCTTTTATTTTGATTAACAACCAATAAAATATTTTAAATTTTAAATTGCTTTATATATTATATACAAAGTTGACTTGAAATATTTTATTCAACTTAGGTATTGGATTATTTTCTGTCTATATTTTAGACATTCAAAATGTTTTTTAATTAGCAATACATCTTTCAATACACTTCTCACTCATACTAATAAATTAAAAAACATATATATTTGGTTGTTTTGTTATTGATTTCTCTTTTTAATTTTTACACATTAATTTCATATTAAAATTAAATTAATTAAATATCTACAACCTTTTAAGAAGTAGGAAGTAGTTGAAATATATTACTTTATATTTATATAAAGTTGATATAAAATAATTTTATTTTAATTAGATATTGATTTTTTTTAAATAATCAAGAAATTACAAAAGTGAAAATATAAAAAAAATAAAATTATTTTTAATTATTATTTCTCATATAATATGATATTGAAGTACATAAACATATTTTATTGATGAAAAAGACCAATTTTGCTATAATTATTGTTTTAAATAAACTTGTTCTGTAAAAATAAATTATACGATCTCCTTTCTCTTATATATATATATAAATATATATATAACTAATTCTAAATTGCAGGTCTCAAAAAAGAATAACACCTTTTATATTAAAATAGATATTTTTAATATAATTATTTTATTTATATATATAAAATGATGTAAACTTTACGGTGGAGGTTGATATATATATAATAGCATGTCTCAAAAGAATAACACCCTCATATTAAAATTAGATATTTTTAATATAAAATCATTTATTATATATATATAAATGATGTAAAATACGGTGGAGGTTGAGATATTTTATATTTAATTATTAATTATTATTTAAAATAAATAATAATTAATTTGTATTTCTAAAATAGTCTACAAATAATGAATAATGAGAAATTTAAAAATTGTTATAATATAAGGGAAAGAAAAACTATCTATAAAATGTTTTCTATTTAAATATTAACTTGTTTAAATAATATATAGTAAATGCTTTATACGATGGTGTTTTTTTGTTTGTTTTGTTTTTTTTTTTTGACTAATTATGATATCACATATACAGAATTAATTTGTACATGATTACATAATAATTACTTATGATATTCTATAATGATTATTGATGTAGCAGTATTTTAATAAAAAGTGCGTTCAACTTTTTATATTTAAAAAAGTTTTAAAGAATTATAAATTTTATAGATTTTTACCAAATATTATATACTAATATAAAATAATGTAAAAGGTTAGAAAATAATATGAAAAAAAAATTAAAAGAAAATGAAAAAAGAAATTATAGTTTTAGGAAAATTATTATGATAGGATTCTAATAAGAGGATTTTTCCTCACCATCTTTCAAATTATTAAAGAGAAAAATCCCTCTTGAGAATTCTAGATTTCTATTTCTCTAAGTATAAATATGTATATAATGTATTTCTTGGGACAAACAAAAAGGGGAAAATGTTTGTATCAATTTTTTGTTTGGAGCTGAATAGTTTGGCTTGTGTGTAGCTTCCATTGTGGCACTCTAACATCATTTTGGTTTGGTATTAGAGCATGACAAGAATTTGAAGTAGATAAAATATTGTGGGGATATGATAGGATGTGCATTTTTGTATGCCATATAGGTAGAAATAAGAAGAGAGAAGGTGTAGTTAGCGGGAAGAAGATGAGTGACGAAGAATCAGACAAAGAACTAGTTGAACTAAAAGTGACACTTGGTGTTTTGATGGAGTTGGTACAAGAAGAAAAATAAATAACAAATTAGAGTTATGGTTAGAAGATTAGATCAGTTTTAAGGTAAAGTACCTCCTTTTTATATGTCTTATTAAATACCAGAAATTATATTGCATAACTTTTTGTCTTACAATGATGCAATGAATAATGTTATGTCACTCTATCTTATGAAAGAAATTGGACTATATTATACTAAATGTGATCAGATATGAGAAAATATTTGTGTGACTGGTATGAGAAATGTCCCAAGTCATGGTGAAATCAAAAAATTTTGTCCATCGAAAAAGTTTAGCTTCACATATTGCATTTGTCTTTAAAATAGTTGTGGTGGAATTGTCAATTGCACATGTGCTGGTGCTAAGAAGAGAATGAAGCTTTTCAATAAAATGGTATATCATGAACAATGGGAGTTGTATGATGCTTCCAAATAAGGATTGTATGTTGAAGAGGATACTTAAAGAGCCAAATAACCTTGTCTTATTTGAAAAATAAATTGATTCTATTATGGTTAGTTAAATGGATAATGGTGTCGGAAACTATGCCATACTCAATGATTAAAATTTTGTAGATAATAATAGTGTAAATATGTTTCAATGTCATTGGAAAATGTTATTTGATGGCGCTTCTTCAAGAATAGGATCTGGAGCATGTGTAATATTTGAAGGTCTTCATGGATAATGCTTTCCAAATATGTTTTGTTTGTAACTTTGTTCAACAAAAAGTCAAGCCAAATATGAAGTGTTGATTCAAGGTCTACTACTTGCATAATAAAATGTGATTAAATACATCACCATTATGGGCGACACTGAATTGATCATTAATCAAGTTAGAAATAAGTATGATACTAACAAGAGTAATCTAAAAGTGTATGGCCAAAGTTTCTAGGAATTAATGCAAGTTTTGATCCCTTTTAAATATATGTTATTCCCAAGAGAATAGAATAAAAATGATGAAACATGATGGAGATTTTACTTTCATAGATGTAAAATAAAAATGGTGATTACATATGTCGAAGATAAATATTGTAAAATGAAGATTGTTAAAAATATTTTTCTTGGACTTTTGATGACTACCTTGGAAACCATATGTTTGAAGGAATTTTAACTCTAATTTCATAGCTCAAATTTGATCTTAAGATATATGATTGGAAATATTATTATAAGACCTTTCCAACGGCATATGGAACTCTCTCTAGAATAATAGGAATAAAGTGTTATGAAATATTTCATCAAGATGACCCAACCCATGTACAAGAAGGCCTACCCAACCAATTTTACAGGTCATCCACATAAGTGAATATATGGACACAATGAATAAAGTGAATATTAGTAAATTTGAATATAATTCAAGAAAGAGGAGATATGAGGTTGCAAGATGAATTGAGAAACAATTTGTGGGGTGATTCTTTGGGTATAAAGGTGGAAGAAAAAATGTGATTTATAGGGTGAACTAGTCATATTGGTTTTTTTTTTTTTTTTTTTTTTTTTTTCTTCTATGATGTTTTGGAATGTGAAATTTGGAGCAGCCATATAGAATATAATCGTGTAGCTATAATTAAAATTTCACACCTTACTTCACTATACTTTCATATATATTGTCTAAGGAAATTAGGATCCGTAAATGCTCATCAAATATGTTAGCTTGGAATTATCTCTATAACTTTTTTTCTAGTATGCTTCACAATGTCAAACATGGATTATTTTGGTATAATGTATTCATGTACCAATGATAAAATTTAAAACCTCAATTCACTATAATTTTGTGTATAAAATATGAGGTATTTAGTGTTCAAGAATACCATTAAAACATGCTTCAAACATGTTAGCCTAACAACTTTTCTATAAAATTATTTCTAATGTTTTTTAGACTATGATATATAGAGGAGATTGAGAATATGTACATATGGTAGAAGAAAAGTTGAATACATGGAATCTTATAAAAAAAAATCTTGGGGAGAAGCTAAAAGAAAAAAGTTTCGGGGGAATTAGAATTGGTGAAGGAAGAAGCATTAAGTAGATTTGGTGGAGACATAAGTAATTAATAAACATGGTGAAGACAAGAAATTGATAGACTTGGTGAAGGTAGAAGAAACAAGTAGAATTTATTAGAGAAGGCATAACTAACATACATTGTGAAGAAGCAAGCCTATTGAGTGAAGTAGGTTGGTGCTGACAAAGAATTAGAGGGGATTGGCCTCTCATGTATGTTGGTGCCTATGAAATGGCAGAGGTGATTCTTGTTTCTTGAAAGTTGGTTCCTAAAGAGAAATACAGGTGATTGGTGTCACTTGTAGGTTGGTTCCTACAAAAAAAACAAATGTGATTGTTGTATAATATAGATTGGTTCCTTCAAATTAATAAAAGTAAGTTGTTTCTTATAAGATATTTTATATAAATAAGTTTTATAGTTTTATCCCATAATTGTTTACATAGATATCTTGTGTTACTTGTTCAAATTATGAGAATTATCTTTTACTATGTTTAAATTTCAACTAAATTTTTTTATTATACTAATTCAACCCCCTTATCAATATAATTTTGAATATAATAACTAATACCATAGAGAGTTCCTTTAGAATTATTATAGCCATTAAATGAAAACCACGCACAAAGGTTTTATTGAAGCTCCTATGTTGGATGCATCAAACCATTCCTTCTCGAAGAAATCAATGGGGGTGTATCTAATTTCATTTAGTGTTGAAGCTTGGAAATACGTAATAGATGGATGTAAAGATGATAGGAATAAACACATAAGTCATGAGTTCCATATTGAGTGGCCTATCAAAATCAAAGTTTACTAAGGTGTTTAATTGTGAAACAACAAAAGAAATGTGAGAGGGATGACTCTCAAAACGCTTATGAAAGAGGTGGAATTGAATAAATTAAAGAGAAGAAGAATCTAATGCTAGATAATACATATGAAATAAGAATAAAGAAGTCGGTGCATAAAGGATAAGTTCTCAAATATTCAAAGAAAGTAGAAACATCAAATCCCGTGATTGTTCCATTGATGTATTAAATGTAGGAGAAATACAATATATATCAAGAAGATATCGTAATTCAATGGTAGGACATTATCTAATTTTTTTAATTGTAATAGAATAGGTCATTATTCTTCTAATGTCTATTTGAAAAATTGGAACAGGGTGATGATGTTGAAGATCTACTAGCTATAAATGATTAGGATGTTAATGATCAAAATAAAGATTCAAATTTAGAGGATGAACTTTATCGTGTATAAGATGAAAAAAAAAGCAATCCAAAGGTAAGCTACTATTATGTCATAATTGTTAAACAATAGTTTAGTTTTTTATAAATCTCCACATGTATTTTGGAAAATAATAGTGATAAAGAAGAACATGATGATAAGAGAAAATATTAAGAGTATGAAAAGGAAATATGTGGATCATCAAAATAAAGTAACAAATATGCACTTAATAATGACAAAGAGGAATTCCTACTCATGACCATGGAGGGTCAATATGTTAAGAAATAAGATGAATATGTTTAAGCTTCTCAACTATGAAAAGATCCATCCATTATAAAAGTTAAAGATACCAAGAAGATAATTCAGATTACAGAATTACCGAAGGTAGTTGAATATTGGGAGTGTGTTTATTCAACATGAAAGTAACTAATGTATAAGTAGGTTTAAAAAATTGAATATGCCTTTTCATGAAATTACCAATATTTAATGGAATACGATAATAATAAATATTCAACATAATTATTCCTTTATAGTAGTGGGAATATATATATATATAATAATATATATATATATATAAAAGCATCTTTATTCCCACATTAAAATCATTGGTCGAACTAGGAATCAAAATATGGAAAAAGAAGGTATTATTTTTCCAATAACATATTCAGAATAGATCTTCAATCTAGTCATATCCATAAAAAAATTATTGACCAATGATGTTATATATCAATTTATACAGATCAATAAGGTCTCACATAAGGATAATAACCCTTTTCTCAATATGAAGAGACTCTTGCAACTAGTAATGGGATTTGTAGTAATGAACATGATGGATGGATTTGTATGGTACAATCATATTATTGTAGGTAAATATAATAGACATAAGATTTCTTTTACTATGTAATGGGAATTTTTTCCTATGCTCAAATGCCTTTTTGACTTAATAATTTCAGTGCAATAATCCATATGGAAATTTATCAAGCTTTCACAAACAACTTAGAGCAAACCAATAGTTTCAATTGATATATTTTGAAGGAAATCGACAATTAATTATTATGGTTTCCTATCAATGGGAACCATCTCAATCTCTTCTTTTCCTGAGAATTTTCAATGTCCTGTTATATTTATTAGTATGTAATATTTTACATATTCAGCTTAGATTATAATATTGTTAGCTCATGTATTCATCAAGAGATTATGACTCCATCACCTAATGGAGAATGAAACTTATCATATTCAAGAGTTCTCAGTAGCTCATAAGGCATCAATATCCAATAGTTCAAGATAAATGTTGACATATTTTTGTTCCCCACCACCATTGATTTGTATTATATACCACATCCTAAAGATCTTCAACTTAGTCATTTTTCTACACACATCATGTATGGAAAGATCCCATTGCTCTATATCCTAAAAATCTCCACTTCCACACACTTCTTTATGCAAAATTCCCCCTGCACCCCGATACACTAATTCATTTTAATGTGTCCATAGAAATACATTGCCCAATCCTCCACACACATCCACCCAGCCCCAATACACATCCATTTGCTCCACACAATTCATCCACTTCACAGTTCAATTTATCTCACATCCTTTTTCCACACATAAAATATTTGGAACATATATCTTACCCCAAATATCTCATTGAGAGGGCAAGGTGAATCATTATAATAGAAAATCCATTACATAAAAAAATTTCATCAATAATTGACTATGCAGTAGTGCATCAGAAAATAAAGTCCATCACAGCAATGAATAAAATGTGCATCAAGAAACCTTCATCATATCAACACATGAGAAAACCAAATTTTACTTGGAAACCCATGTAAGAGAAAAATAATTTTTTTTTATTATTCTTTTTCAATTCATTTACATAGATTTATAGTAATTCACTCGCTAAAGGCACCAACTTTAAAATCAAGTTTAGACACACCAAGGCCCAAAATGTGTAACCACCAACTTGAAATAGGTTACAACATAATTGGGTAATGAACCTAAAAAATGTGAGGCACCCACTTATAATAGGCTACAACTTCATACAAGAACCAACCTCAATGGAGGCACCGACCTCCTTCTTCAACAGGTGTAGAAACTTTTAACAATATTTGATACTAGATCGACATGTACAACAAACAATATAAAACATTGAAACTAATCATGTTGCTACTATCGCAACATTTTCAAATTTTCAATTTTCTTACATAAAAACCTATTTTCAAATTTATCATGAGATTGCTCATCACAACAACATGTTCATCAGTATTGTATCATGACACCTTTCTCAGATCCTGATTTAGTTAGGAATGCACAAGCTAGTCATAAGCACTAAAACTCTCTCATACACTCGAGGAACATCAAAATAAGAAATATGTCCTTCAAGCACCCCTAAGAAAAATCATAATAAAACTAGCTCCATATTTCTGTTTTTCGAAATTAAATATATAGTTCTAGAATAGCCTAAAAACCATATAATAATTTAAATGTTTTAAAAAATTCCTCTTTCATGGCATGCTCTACAAAATGATGTTTTTCGGTAGCTAATTTACCAAATGCACCTCTCCATCTAGTCTAACTTTTTGAAAAGATGTTCATTTGGGGAAAATAAAAGGATAAAAATTATTAGGCCATACATTCCAAGTTCAAACTTGAGACCTTTATTGCATAATGTAGGTTCAATAGTAATTGTGCCACATAATATTGTTTACAATACCATGCTTGTAAACTTATTTTATTGTCATGCCATCAAATGAACTTCCTCAAAAAGAGGGAGTGCTAAGACCAGTCTAATCACCATTAGGTCTACCAACTCATGTGATTACACTGGGTTAATATCCACACTACTTCACAAAGGCCAAGTACAATATTCATCTCACCCTCCAAACAACATTCCAATCATGGTACCTTATTATGTTTTAAAACTAAAAATGGAAGTCTTCTTCAGAGATTGAAACAATGACTTTCTTACACACAAATGAGTTCATCACCAACTCTATTATGAGCTTGATTACATTTAATCCCATCATTTAATATAGATAACCAGTGGAAAAATTCAATTTAATCCCATGTCCTCCACATAAGTCAAGGCCCAACTTAACATGCCTTATTGCATTTTGATGATTGATAAATACTATTGTTTACAAATTTTGATGTCGGTGTCACCCGCGAATGATGAAACCAAAGTGAATGTGTTAATAGTACTTCATTATATGTTGAGAAATATGTAACCAAACATCTCATAGAGTTTTAAATTGAAACTAACAAAGAAAGCACTCAGACTAACCATATTGATCATAGAACTCAATGAGTTATTTCTCACAATTGTTTTGTCTTCAATTGGAACCCATGGTGAGACACACACACACACACACACACACACACACACACACACGCGCGCGCGCGCGTGCACACACACACAAAGAAAGTTGTTCATGTGGACGTGGGATATATGTGAGTTAACCTTGTGACTTATTAGAGCCTAAATCTACCTTAGGCTGAGAAAGTATCTATGTCTGAGTTTATTCTTTTTATGTGAATTGTTGTTTGATCATTCTTGCTATTATTGAATATGTGAATGTGCTTTAACATTAGACTTTATAATTTCCACTCTTGGATGTTTACAATTTGCTATTCTTCTAATCATGCATGTATCAGTAATATAAAAAGAGAAGTGTAACAATGTTTTATCAATTACTTCATTCAACTATTTGAACGAAGCAATTATCATTTAAATAAGTGTCTTTGTTTATTGAATAGTGTCATCTATATGCCTATCAGTGAACACAGATCACTAAAAGTTGCACTTAAAATTAGAAGCTTCCCGGGATAAAATAGTCATTTACGTTTTTGCTCATAGAGTAAGTCCTCCATTTATTATCACTTATTAGAAAACCAATCATTCATTCACCACTTTTATTCATTACTGGGAAATTGGTCCCATTATATCTAGTTGGAGCCACCATCCCAAATGGAAAAGGAGTTGTATTAAGGTCCGGACCGGGTGGTTATCCCCCGATGTTGATGTAACGATTTTCGGGGCATCAACATTTTTGGCGCTAGAAGGAGGGCCTCAACTATGAATGACGAGTAAATCAAAACCTACAGACAATTCACAGAGTAAATCACCCTCCACTTCACCTCAGACCTCTCGTTTTCATTCTAAAATACCAGTGTCTAAACAAGAAGAAGAGGGATCAACTACCACTTCTCAACCCCACCATACTTCAGAATATTTAAGTCCGGAGTCCCCTGAAGTTCATTCTGTCATCCAGAAACTTCAAGGCTTCTCCATTTCACCTCAGAGATCTGAAGTATCTCAAGGCAGTGAGACTTTGCAACTCCGCCTACCTCATCCTCTCACCAGACTTCAAAGCGAAAAACTCGGCATTGAACCAACTGAGTTGCCTTTACCCCAAAGGAAAAGGGCTAAAAAGAACACTGAAGGTTTTGGTAGTGAGACCTTTTCTCCTTCATCTTCCATCTCATCTTCTCCAGTGCGAAGTCAAACACCCACTTCCCCATTACATATTATTGTTCACCAGGGGTCATCACCTTCAACATCACAATATTTTCAGTCTTCATTTCCACCTCCTCCCCAAACACCTAGAACACCACAGGCAATCGTTGGTACTCCCAAGATGGCTCAGAATCCATGGAACAGTCCTGGTGCAGTCACTATGCCTACACCATTACATCCATTACCTGATTACCTTGAGAAATGGTTACCAAAGTTTAATCCAAATGTAGATAGGGTTGGAAAACCTACATTGGCCAAAAATATGAAAGAAGACCTCGCTGTCGAAAAACGTATAATCGCTTTGGAAAATAAAGCTGCTCTCGAAGACAGGAAATCCAAAAGAGTGTCTTTCAAGGATGATTCAAAGAAGAAAATCACCAAAGATCCATATGATATGGAGGGTCTTCAAAAGGTCCTCAAAACAATGTCAAATGAAATGGTTAAAATTAAAAAGCAAGTAGCAGAAACTTCAACAAAGAAACCATATAGGAATTTTAAGAAACCTGAGTCAAAACCACCAAATGTTATATCTAATGCAGATTCAAACCCTGAGGAAGAAGAAGAAGATGAAACAATTGTACCATCTGATGAATTCGAGGAAGAGAAAGTCGTTGAATGCCATGGAATGTGGGACTTCATATTGCCTAACTCCGATACCAAAACTGAACAAGAAGCTTTTCCTGTGACTACTATGAGCAAAAGTGCCCCTGAACCTGTCCAGGCAAGTTCAAAGAAAAGGAGTGCAGGTACTAATACTACAAAGGAAAAGTTACCCACAAGGAAGCCAACTGCAACAATGCCTCAAAACCAACCATCATCCTCAAATATACCTTCAACATCAAAGACGTTGGTAGTATCAGATTCAATGGATTACAATATTGTTGATGATATGAAGAAGACTAAGGCAAACATCAGCAAAAATTGCTTCTTAAGGAACTAAATGCAGTTCCTTCTTTGCCTCTTCCTAGTGCTAAAGCTGCAAATGATTCAGGACAACCACCTTCTGGTAGAGTTGAGGCTACTGATACGATTCTAATTGGAGACAGATCAAATTCCCATACCCCCCCTTTCCTCTTAACCTACGAAATTTACAATTGGATTCTACACAACTGTTTGATTGACTCAGGGGCATCATCTAATATAATGCCAGCTTCAGTTTGTTCGAAACTAAACATAGAACCCCAAAAGTATTCAATTCACATTGTGCAGTTAGATAGAACCAAAGTCCAGGTCTTAGAGGAAATAAACTCTGTTACTATCAGGTTATTGGCTGATCCACGAGTGGTTCAAAGAATTGATATCTTAATCACTGATATACCTGAGTTTTATGGTTTAACCTTGAGCAGGGATTGGTCTGAGAAGCTCCCTGGGTATATTTCTACTGATTGGTCTCATATGTGGCTGCCCTACAAGTGAAAGCCAAATCAAATAAAAATCAATCGGTAGAAACACATGACCCATACTGTCACAGAGTTCGAACAGGAGAATCAACCAATTGCATTTAACAATAACATTTTGGGAAACTATTCTTCTCAATCATTCTTTGGCAATTATATTGCCCAACCATCTCCTTTCTCAGTAAACAATTTCACATCACAAATCGAAAGTTTTTCACAAACTGACAGATCAAGATGTGTTAATGTTACTGAGAATTCTGTAAACGAAATTGTTGATAATTCTTTATTTTGGTCTTTATATTTTGACGGTTCTAAATCCAGTGAAGGATCAGGAGCAGGGTGTATTTAGGTCAGCCCCGAGGGAGAAAAAACAATGCTTTCTTGTAGATTAGAATTTGAATGCACTAATAATGCAGTTAAGTATGAGGCCTTGGTGCAAGGACTATATAAAGCTATTGGCCTAAAAGTTCAATATTTAAAAGTGTTTGGTGATTCAGAGATTGTCATAAAACAAGTTCGAAATACAATCCATTGTCTCTCTAATCACCTCAAACACTATCAGTCTTTAGTCCAGGAATTTATATCTCATTTCTTAGCATTCAATATTTCACCTATTCCCAGATCCCAGAATGCAGCAGCTGACTTGTTGGCCAATGTTGCTTCTAAACTCATGCCTTGTGAAGATTATAGCTCGGATAAATTTTCAGTAGAGTTGATCTTTAGGCCGTCAATTCCTGACAATGTCACCAATTGTCGAGTGTTCAACCATGATGAAGACATCCTACATTTCTTAACTTCCGACAAGTCTTACAACGATCAGATCATTGATGAAAGCGATCATGATCTTCAAATGAAAGAAAATCATGAGGAAAACTCAGTACCAAGACCTGTGGTTAAACTTGAGGATCTCTACGACATTAAAGAGAGGTTTAAACAGGTAACCAATTCAAAACTCCAAAGTTCTACCTTAAGATTTGAATTGATAAATCTCGGTACTGAGCAGAACACTCAAAATATCAATTTAAGACTAGTACTTTCTGTGGAAGAAAGATAGCATTTATTAGATTATTAAGGAAAAATAAACATGTCTTCGCTTGGAAGTATGATGATTTAAAAACATATGATACATCAATCATCCAGCATACCATTCTAATGCTTCCTGAACAAAAGCTGGTTCAACAAAAATTGAGGAAAATACATCCAAACTTAGAGAGCCAGATAAAATCAGAGCTCAATAAACTCTTGAAAGCAAAGATTATTTTTCCTATTCGGCACTCAAACTTGGTCTCCAATATGGTGCATGTTAGGAAGAAAAATGGCGACATCAGGATTTGTATAGATTTCAGAAATCTGAACAAGGAAAGTCAAAAAGATAATTTCCCATTACCTACCATGGAGCAGATACTCCATCCAGTAGCAGGTTCTGAGCTAATGTCCTTTCTAGACGGTTTTTCAGGATACAACCAAATTCTTGTCCATCCTGATGACAGACTCAAAACTACTTTCAGAACAAAATGGGGAACTTACACCTATCAGAAAATGCCTTTTGGACTTATTAACGCAGGAGCTACATTCCAAAGAGCAATGGATATAGCCTTCAAAGGATTGATCCACACAATAGTAGCCGTCTATTTAGATGATATTACTGTATTTTCTAAAAAGAGATCCAACCATTTACATGATTTGAATCAAATCTTTGAACGCTGTAGAAGATATGGTATTTCACCTAATCCCAAAAAATCCTTCTTTGCTCTAAATCAAGGAAAGCTCTTGGGATTTATCGTTTCCAAAGATGGTATTTATATTGATTCCAACAGGATTAAAGAAATTTCTGAAATCCCATTTCCTCATAACAAAAAATCCATGAAGTCATTTTTAAGTCAGATCAACTTTTTCAAAAGATTTGTTCGCGATTTTTCTCATATCATTTTACCATTACAAACCATGATTAAGAAAAATTCAGTGTTTAGATGGGAGTTTGTGGAAAAGGAAGCTTTTGATTTAATCAAAAAATCAATAATCAATGCCCCCGCTTTAAACACTCCTAATTTTTCTAATCATTTCACATTGTACACTATCGCATTTGATTCATCTTATGCAGTGGTACTCACTCAGATTAATGATCACAACTTGGAAGCACCGATTTCATTTTTTAGTTCAAATCTTCAGGGTGCAGAACTAAATTACTCTCAAGTTGAAAAACAAGCCTTTGTTGTATATAAAGCCATCAAACACTACAGGCTCTTCCTTTTAAAAGCCCATACAAAAGTTATAGTTCCTTTTTCCGCAGTAAGGCAATTACTGATCCAAAGGGAATTAGGTGAAAAAAGGGCGAATTAGGTTATAGCACTTCAAGAATATGACTTGGAAATCAAGCCAACAAAGATTGTTAGAGGCCAAGGTTTTTCCAGGTTATTAGCAGGAGCATCCAAAATTCTGGAATCAGGTGATATAGATCATATTGAAGAAATCAACCAAACAAGTATTACCAATTATGAATCTCAATATGTATATTTAATCTTTTATCTGAAAAATGGACATGCACCTCCTAATCTTTCTTATAAAAACAAACGAGCCATTAGATTAAAGTCAAAAAACTTCATAACCATTGATGATGTGATTTTTAGGCAAAATTATGATTCAGTTTTACTAAGATGCCTGGAAAAACCTGAAGCACAAAAGGTTTTCTAGGAGCTACACGATGGACTAGTCGGAGGACATTTCAGAGCTGACACAACAACTCACAAAATCATTCATGCTGGATATTACTGGCCCACCTTATTTAGAGATACCCATGAATATGTAAGGAAATGCCGAAGTTGTCAAATCTCCAGTGGAAGACAAAGGAAACCAACTTTCCCTTTGCAAACAGTCAACATTGATCAACCTTTCGAACAATGGGGATTAGATATCATTGGGGAAATAACTCCACAATCCTCCAAACAACATAAGTATATCCTTACTGCTATGGATTACTTTACTAAGTGGGTTGAAGCAATTCCGTTAAAGACAACAAACTCTGAAGGAATTATAGAATTTATAGACCAATACACCAAAAAATTCTTTTTATAATCATTAGAAATGTTAGAAAATAAAATCTTCCACCAATGGTTTGAGTTTTCATGGGTCCACATATATCATGTGGGAAAATTCTAGATGCTCCTTGGCTCTATATAAGCTTCTAATAAATTATATCCTCAATGACTTTTATGAAAAAAACTTCTAAAGTGTTGGCTTTGTCTTTCAGTATTGATAGTTTCTTAGCCATTCATTTTTCTACAAGAGGCTAATACTGTTAAAAGATATGTGATAATATATAATATTCCATAACCAAGTCGCATATATGCTTGAGGTATTTTGTGCATATTCCCATGACATATTTACACTTCTTAGATTCAATGGTAACATTCCATTCTTGTTCATTTGAAACTATAGAATCGGTCTTCAACTAAGTGACTTATTAAGCTTGTGGATGCAACATAATTAAATATCACATTATAGCCACTTTGACTCTATTGTCCAATACTTAACAAGACTATGTTTTGGATTTGGTATGTAAAATTCATCAAGAATATTTGTCTCCTCATTTTTATTATTCAAGACATACACATATCCTTTTCCTATGGCCTTAACATGATAATCATCTCCTAAAATATGATTAAATGAAATCAATCTATTGATAGTAAAAATAACTTTTTGCTCTGTCTTGTGATTGTTGTAGTCATTCTCTAGAATTGAATGATTCTTGTTGTTATCTTCTTTAGTGATTTGGCATAATATGAAAATTGAATTATATGATTCTTCTTTAGCGTTGGAGAGATTAGCTCCTCCATAGTTCAAATCTAACTCCTTATTTTTAATTCACTTTCATATTTCCATAATTTTTGCACTAGTAACATTATACCTTAGAGTTGTTTTTCCATCTTCTATATCACCCCATCTGATTCTAAGAGTGACCAGGTTAATATGATTGTCCTAATTATTTTAGTGTTGTTCTTCCTTTTTCTTAATTACTATCTATACCTCTTCCACCTATGCATATGCTTCCTATTCCTCTACCTCTACCAATGGATGCGTAAGTTTTGAATATATTTTCTAAGAGCTCCTCTAAATTGATGATAATTTTTATTAATAAGATAAAATAGATCCCACCAATTCTTCTACTATCAATTTCGATATATATGTAGACTCCTCTATGAAAATGAAAACCACCTTAAATTTCTTAGGTATGCTTCTAAGAAAAATTTGAGAAAAACTCTAATCTTCAACCATATCTATATGAATATTGAGCTTATTCTCCAACTCCCATTACCCTGGTCATAAATTTTTGAATAAATTTTGTTTCCTTCATCCTTAATGTCTCAAACTCTCTCGTTAAGTTTTAAATCACCAAAGTATTCACTTTGTCATTTCCTTGATATTCTAAATTCAAAATATTCTAGACATTTTTTACACTAGATGCTTCCATTGTATTGGGAAAATTTGAGTCATCTACTGAACTTTGAATCCATAACTTGGTCTCATTCATTTTTTTTCTTTGTTTTTGCAAGTTGATTTTTTGAGGTATTAGATATATTCTATAATGTTGCTTGTTGTCGCTTGACAAAGACATTATCCATTACTTTCAAACATCCATTCCTTGCAAGAAGATTTTATTCCTCATAAGCCATAACTAATAGCACGGGGGCTTCACTCAATGAACCTCTGATATTTCACGTGCACTTGTAGCATACTAAATAATTCCCTGAATTTGAATACATATTGAAAAATACCTCTAAAAATCACATTATTTAACCCTGTACCAATATGAACTCAATACATTTCCTAAATTTTACAATCCCCTCCTTTCACTATATATTGTAGGTATCAATTTTTTCACTAACATTTTTTTATACCTTTATATTTTTCATTAGTTTTGAGTTCTTTTTTTATACTTGCCAATATAAAAACCCTTTACCCCCTATTATATGCTCAATATATTATGTCATTTTATCTTCAATATACATCCCTCAATATGAATGAATGTGGTATGGCATTTCTTCCCAGTAAATCCCACGTGACTCATAGTTATTTCCAACAAAAAATAATAATTCTTCGTTAGTGTTGGAGACATTAGCTCTTTGCTAGTTCAAATCTAACTATTTCTTTTTTAATTCACTTTCATAGTGCCATATTTTTTGCACTGGTAACATTATACGTTATACTTGCTTTTCCATCTTCTATATCTAATATTCAAACATTTCTATATGAATCTTGAGCTTATCCTCCAACTCCCATCACTCTGAGCATAAATTGTTGAAGACATTTTGGTTCCTTCATATTCCTTGCCTCAGACTCTCTCGTCAAGGTTTTAAGTATCAGAGTATTCACTTTGTCATTGCCTTGATATTCTAAGTTCATAATATTCTAGACATTCTTTACACTAGATGCTCCCATTATATTGGGAAAAATTGAGTCATCTACTGAACTCTGAATCCAAAACATGACCATGTTTTCTTTTTTCTTCTGTACCGCAAGTTGAATTTTCTAGGTATTAGATATATTCTATAAATTTGCTTGATGTAGCTTGAAAAAAACATTCTTCATTACTTCCAAACACCCCTTACTTGTAAGAAGCATTTTTTTCATAGACCGTAATTTGTAGCATGGGGTTTTTACTCAATGAACCTCTAACATTTCACATCCATTCATGGGATATTAAATAATACCTTTAATTTGACTACATATTGGAAAACCCATCGAAAAATCACATTATTTAATCCCCTACAAATACGAATCCAATACATATTCCCCATTTTAAAAACCACTACTTTCACTAGATATTGTAGGTATCCATTTTTTCATTAACATTTTTTATACCACTTTATATTTTTCATTAAAATTGAGTTCCACTTTTTTCTACTACCAATATAAAAACCCTTTACCTCTTATTTAATGTTCAATATATTATGTCATTTTTTCTTCAATATACATGTATTGTATTGCTCCCTAATAAAACTTTGTGACTCAATTCTTTCCAACAAAAACTAATAGTTATTGGCCTCTATATTATTTATGAAAAGCCCTCCTTTAAAATTATTTTAATGCCTTTTTTAAGCGGTATAATATGCTATTTCTTCCCATTACAAACGTAAAATAACCTCCTTGAAATATAGCTGGGTTTTCAATTACAATTTTCATAAAACTATGATTTTTAAAATATACCTCATAAATCTTAATTTTCATTCAACACAATAAAACAAATTATGATATTTCTCCCCATTACAAACGTAAAATAACCTCGAAATATAGCTAGGTTTTCAACTGAAAGTTTCATAAAACTATGATATTTGAAATATATCTCACAAATCTTAATTTTCATTCAATACTAGTAAAAGTAAGTGTAAATGTAAACAACCCAATATGGGTTAGATTTCATAGAAAAACTTAACTATGTAAAATGTAAATGTAATGTTCAACATTTAACATTTTTAATTTAGTGTTTGCCATATTTAAAAATCAATCTAATTATTAGTATGTATAAACACAATATAAATTTAAAATATAAAGAGGTTTACAAACACTGAAAAAATATATATGGTAAATAAATAAAAATATAAAAAAGCTAGAGGTATGGTAAATAAATAAAACTTTTTTTTTTATATTTACTTCATCAATAAGGTTATTCACAATATTTTGTCGTGTCAACAAACTGAGGTAACGAAGAAAATTTAAAATTAAAATGACGAGATTTATCTAAGAGATATTTAGAGGTTTACATCTTGAGAGATTTGATCCCTCTTGGTGCTTCATAGATTCAGAGTTAAGATGGATCTAGGATGGTTGCGCCAAGAGGTGCTCTACATCCTAGTATGGGGGTAGATCTCACATAAAAATGTAAATGTAAACGTAAACGTAAATGTAAATGTAAACGTAAAACTAAATGTAACTGTAAACAACCCAATATGGAGTTACTATAGTAACATAGAGAGAGAGAGAGAGAGAAAGAGAGTGAGTGGTGGGGGAAGACAGAGGATTAGAGGGAAGAGAGAGAGAGAGAGAGAGAGAGAGAGGATTGGAGGGAGAAGGCAAGGAAGAAGAAATACATAGACAGTGAGAAGTGGAGAGAGAGAAGGAGTGACAAGGGAGAGATGGAAAGAGATTCTGTATGTTGGGGTGAGATAAAGAGACAAAGAAGGAGATATGGAGAGAATGGAGGAGATAAGGAGAGAGGGAAGGATATAGTAATAGAGTTGGAGGGAGAGGGACAAAGAGAGAGTGGAGAGAGGGAGGGAAAGAGATATGGAGTGGGAGGGTGAGAGAGGGAGGTAAGAATAAATAAATAGAGAGAGAAAGGTGGAGAGGGAGAGGAGGAGTGGTAAGGAAGATGGAGAGAGAGGGAGAGAGGATAACAAGAGGGAAGAGAGATAGAAGTAGGGGACGGGGAGAGAAGGGGAAGAGAGAGAGAGGGAGGGAGAGGAGGAGAGAAGGATAGATAGATAGATTGGAGAAAGAGAGTGTATGTTTTGGGGGTGATATAGAGAGACCAAGGGAGATAGAGATATAGAGGGAAAGTGAAAAAGAGAGAGATGGAGAGAGATGGGGAGGGACGAAGAGATCGATAGATATGGAGTGAGAGAGCATGTGTGTTTGGGGAGGTTGAGATAGAGAGACAAAGAAGGATAGATGGAGGGATATCTATATATATATGGAAGGGGGAGAGAGGGAAGAATATTTATTGCACTAGATTCATTGATTTTAGTTTAGATGGTGATTTTTAATCCTATTTCATTTCTTGCACTAGATGCATTGATTTTAGTGTAGATGTTGATTTCTAATGGTGTGTGATTGCTTGCACTAGATGCCTTGATTTGAATGTAGATGATTTCTAATCCTATTTGATTGCTTTCACTAAATGCATTGATTTCAGCGTAGATGCTGATTTAGAATCCTATTTGATTGCTTGCACTAGATGCATTGATTTCAATGTATATGTTGATTTCTAATAACATTTGACTGCTTGCACTGGATGCATTGATTTCAATGTAGATGATTGCTAATCATATTTTATTGCTTGCACTAAATGCATTGATTTCAGTGTAGATGGTGATTTATAATCCTATTTGATTACTTGCACTGGATGCATTGATTTCAGTGTAGATGCTGCTTTATAATCCTATTTGCTTACTTGCACTAGATGCATTGATTTTAGTGTAAATGTTGGTTTATAAACCTATTTTCTTACTTGCATTGGATGCATTGATTTGAGTGTAAATGTTGATTTCTAATCGTATTTGATTTCTTGCATTATATTCATTGATTTTAGTGTAAATGTTGTTTTCTAATCTTCTTTGATTTCTTGCATTAGATGCATTGATTTCAGTGTAGATGTTGATTTCTGATTTGATATAATTGGATGTATGATGGTACATGAATTTTAAAGTGAATGGATTAATATTATGCATTGATTTAGTGTAAGCATAGAACCTTATTGACAATGTACATTGACTTTTGTGTTATAGTAATTCAACTTATTAATATTGGAGAGAAAGAAAGACAAGGTATGATTTTTACTACACTATTCTAAGCCGGTTTACAATTTAAGTTGTCATTTTCATATAATCAATATGAAAAAATGACAAAAGTAACAACTGTTACAATAAAAATACTAGAAGAAAATAGTTTAAGATTAATCAAAAGATTATTTGTAATTTATTATATTCTTATTACACACATTTTCTGTCATTCAACACTACTACATTGTCACTTTACATTCAAAATTTGTATTTCAACATTTTTCATCTTTAAAGTTATTCACAATATTTATCATCTCAACAAACTTAGGCGACTAAGCAAATTTAAAATTAAAATGACTAGATTAATCTCAGACATATTTAGCATATTTAAATGATTATATTAATATTAGATGATTTTCCATATTATTGATAAAATCAATCCTCTATTAGTTAGATTTTCTTTGGCCGCACACTACTGAACCGTTCAGCCTAGATCCATTTTAACTCTAAATCTATCAAGCGCCGAGAGGGATCAAATCTCTTGAGGTGCAAACCTTTCCTCAAATTTTACACTCAACAAAAAGATTTGCACCTCAAGAGATTTGATCCCTCTAAATCAAAAATTAAAATAAATCTAAACTAGTGTAAATTTAATTTCATTTTAACAATAAAAATTCACTTAAAACTTACTTTCATTCTAATGTGGACTTTGAATTGAATGTTGACTTTCACTTGTATGCTACATGAGCACATGTGGAGCTTTGACAATGTGAAAGCGTGATGTAGGATTGTTGACAATGTGATCCGCACTCACAACTAGCCCTACAACAATCTCTTGCTGATCGACCCATTGATTCAATGGACTATGTTGCGGCTCCTATGCCACATATCCCAAGGCTATGATCTTCACTTGTCTTTCCTCAATTGGATTCTATTCCAGCATGCCTTATAATTGTCCTAAAACTTCTCTTCTTCCAAAACATTTAATTATCCCTCTGATTGAATGCCTTTTCCACCTTGTTTATCACATTGAAATAATTTGTTTGACTTATCAAAATATCTCTTTTTAAGCCATCATTGATTCGAATTTTTATTTAATTTTAATTTAAAATTTTTAATTAAAAAATACAAAATTTGTTATATTTTTACCTACATAAGTTTGTATTAATTTGAAAAAATTGGATATCACCTCTATTCAAATATTATATTAAAAAACACAGTGGAACGAATTAAATTATTATAAATAGTTTATAAGTGTTTCCTTTAAAATTTTCTAATTGATTTTTTATTTAATTTGTTTATCATATTAAAAATAGATGAAGTCTTCATAATTGAAATGTCTTATTAATCAAAATTTAACCTCAATTTTTTTTTATTAAATTCCAAAAAAAATCGAACACAAAATATAAAATCCAAAAAATCTCACTTAAACACTACTCCTATTTATATTTCAATAAAAATAAAAGTAGTCTTTAAGATGTAATTTAATAAACACTAAATTGTAAAACATCTTAAAATTAATGAAAGAAAAATTAACATAAAGACAGTTATTATTTTATTGGAAGTGGTCTGCGTTCAGACCAAGCCCAACGAGCACACAAAATTCTTAAAGTTTTCAACCGACATGAAAAGTTGGCCTAGACGAACAATCTCGGTCTAAAAGACCACGTAAAAAGTAGGTCGACCAAGATAATTATTCCCTCGGAGCGGAATCTCCGTTCTTGAAAGCTGCCATGGTTTCGGAAAGGGGGCGATTCAATGTTTCGGGAAGCTTGAAAGCCAGGACACCTCCTACAATTCCGGAAATGGCAATGATTGCAAAGGGCAGTGACGGAATTACAGTTGCCATCGTCACCACCAGCGGGGCAATTATGGCGCCCATCTGGCCCGCCTGGCTCGCCAACCCCAACGCCGCGTTCCTCACTACTGTGGGAAACAGCTCGCACGTGTAAACGTATAACAAGTTGTCCATAGCTGCGGCGCAGAATATCCCCGCCAGGCTACACGCCAGCTTGAAGCCGTTCACAATTACCTGCATATTCTCCGCTGCCGGACCGTGAATATAGACGAGCACCGACGTCAAACCTCCCAATAGACAAGACAGTGCGCTTAACAGCATCAAGGAGATGAGCATAGCCCGCCTTCCGAATTTGTTTAGCATGGTTGCAGTAAGGGCATATCCAGGAACCTCTGCAATTCCGTTAAGGAAAACACCCAGATACAAATTGGTACCAAGATTTCCCATGTTCAGGCTCAATCCATAGTACACCATCGCGCAAGCCAGCCATATGAACGTCATTGAAATCATTCTCCCGCGCGTTACGGGCGACTTGAAAACGTCCATAAGGCTTCCCGATGACTCGCTACTCTCTGTGGCATCGCTTTGGTCCCCGTCCAAGGCCAGCGAAACTCCCGCTGGAATCGACTTCCCGTTTGTGGCCGCGATCGATCTCATGACCTCCATGGCCGCCTCCACCTTGCCCTTCACCAGGTACCACCGCGGAGATTCCCAGAGGAAAGGCACAACCAAGAGACAATACAAGGCGGAAGGAATCGACGTCACAACGTAGAGAAGCCTCCATGTGTTAGCAAAGTAGGCCACACCAGAGAGCACCGCTAAGCCGAAGGAGAAGAAGCAGAGAGCCGACATTCCTACCGGACCTCTCCTGGACGGGCCGATAGGCTCCGTCGCCAAAACAAAGGACGATAACCCTACGCCGCCGTTGGTTATTCCCGTCAATAGACGAAGTGTCAAATAAACCCAGAAATTTTGCGACATGGCCGTCAGTAGGCCTAGAATGGCGCTGCCGAAGCAAACCAAGCTAAGCACTCCCTTTCTTCCCAGTGAAGAATCTGACAATCGTCCAAACACCCCTGCACCTGCAATCATATACACTTGAACATCAATATAATAACATAACAGTCCTATACACTTCAACATCAATATAATAATTTGGTCGTAGTAATAATAATAATAATAATTATATATATATAAACACTGAATTATAGAGATTAGAATAGAATATAATGGGGTGTTGTTTATGTCAAGATGTTTGCTAGATTTTTTTATTAAAATTTTTGACTATTTTTGATAACTTAAATATCTTTAAATTATTTTTTCTCAATCTAAAATTTAGGTTAAATTTATTATGGAATCTAAATGATACAAACAATTTGACAAACAATTTGTCACGTGTTTTGAACCAACCAGTGTGGTTCATTGTCGGACAAGTTGTCCTGACGATAAACCACACTCGTTGGTTCGAAACGCGTCGACAAATGAATTCTTATATGATTTACGTTGAAAAATCTCTCAAAAATTTGATATGGATCACAGAAGCCTCAATTCTACAATTATTTATCTATATATAAAATTATGGAGCAAGATTCTTATAAATATATATAAAATTATGGAACAAGATTCTTATAAATATTTATTATCATATAGAGATTCTTAATATAAAAATATTGGTACAATATTTATGGGCTAAGAAGTCAATATCATGAATATCACATGTCAAAAAAAACTTAATGAATTTAATTTAAAAATAAAAACTTTTCATTATTTTACCGAAGAGAGCCCCGAGAAAAAACGCTGAATGTGCGACGCCAACTTTGTATTTTTCATTGCAAAAGAGCCCCCATTCCGTGACAGTAGAAAATTCACGGCCTCCGACCCAGTCCCATGATGCCCGGTCCATTGAGCATATAGATCCTGTCGGGCTACACGAGTCGAACTCTCGCTGCATGGAAGACGAATCACCTGCAACTTTTTGTTTGGTGCAGTGCCAACCGGGCTGATGGTCGGCAAACACAATGACCATCGTGTGGAAGGCCACAAGTGTCCATGCGAGGCTGGACAGCACGAAATGCTTGAGTTGCCACCGTCCGAATTCCCCCGTCAATGTCTGTAGGATCTCGTCAATGCCTATACTTTTGGCACTCTCACCAACTTCTACATCTGAGCCCTCTGTGGACGGCAGTTTGTCTGTCAAACTGTCCAGATTGTGGCCAGGGTTCTCCATCGTAGCTTCGGACCCAATTGAGAGAGGGAAAATATAATGGAAATCTTGTATCTCCGTCGTCCAAAACCGTGGAGAACTATGGAACATGAGAAGAGTTTATATAGCACATGTTTTCTGTATAACTCGTGCGGCATGCATGTGTAAATGAACAGTAATTTATTTTAATTCCAGTCTTTATTCCTTGCATTTGAAACGTATTATAATAATAATATAATTTAAGATCAATCTAATTAATACGATGAGTAACTGAGGAAGACAATTATTTCTACTTTTTAATGATGAATTGTCTCGCATTGATGATATATACCTCCTTAATTCTGTCGGTTCTGAATTTATGATGTCAATAAAGACAGTAAAATTATTGAAAATTATGGTGTATGGTGTTATATTGCGAGTATAGTTCTACTCTATCTATTAATTATTTTTTAATTAATTATAATACAAAGTTATACATTTTTTAAAATGAATGTAATATAAAATAAGTTTTTTATGTCTATTATGAATTAATTTGTATTAAAGGAATGGTTTTCTAGTCCAATAAGGTAGAGATGTTATAATGTATTAATAAACATTTTAACACAGAGGGTTTTGGTGAAGATATTTATTTTGTTCATTAGTGGAACAACGACGCTTATGGATTGTCTTGGCCTCAACATGATGTCAAATCAGATGGTATTTTGTATTGATGTGCTTCGTTCAATCATTGGACTTTGGGTTCTTGGCCACCTTTATTGCAGAGGTGTTTTCAACGATGAATAGAGTAGAATGTACTTGTTTTATCTGCAAATATTTGAGAATTTTCCTGAGCTACACAATTTCTTTTGTTGCCTCAGTTGTTGCCACATATTTTACCTCTATTGTGGAATCTGGTGGAATTGATTGTTTGCATGATCTCTAGGAGAAAACTCCTGATCGAAGACTCATAGCATAAGTTGAAGTAGATACCCTAGTTTCTTTGTCTCCATTGATGTCTAAATTAGAGTATCCAATCAAGCTGAAGTTGCCCACCTATGTATACTTGAGTCCAAAGTCTTGGGTTCCATTTAAGTATTTTAGAACTCTTTTTCTAGCAGACTAATGTCCCTCACAAGGCTTTTGCATAACCCTGTAGAGGATTCCAACAACAAATGAAATATTCGGTCTGGTAGTGGTGAGGTAGTTGAGACTTCCTACAAGCTCTCTATACTATGTTGCATCCTCAAATTATTTTCCTTCAATGGATATGAAGTTTAAGTTATGTTCCATTGTAGTAGTCAAAGAATTGCACTCAACCATACTAAACGTTTTTAACGGATCTCCAATGTACCTCTTTTGAGAGAGGAATACATACTTTAGATGTTGAGTTACCTCAATATGAAGATAGTAATGAACATAACCCAAGTCAGTTGATTCAGAACCTTTCCTCAATTCTTCTTTATGGATGCAATGTAGCTTTCATTGTTCCTTGTATCAGAAGATCATCTACATATACCACAAGATATACAATTGTTTTGTCGCCTTTCTTGACAAACAAAGTTGCATCATCAAGATCGTAATGTTTGAAGTTGAGTTTGAGAAGATGCTCAGTTAACTTTTCATACCAGGCTCATGGTGCTTGCTTGAGGGCATACGAGGATTTCAAAAGTTTCAACACTTTATGTTCATGCCCCTTCACAACAAATCCTTCTAGCTGGGACATAAAAACATTTTCTTTCAGATCTCCATTCAAAAATGTAGTTTTTACATCTATTTGATGGATTTTTCACCTGTTCTGAGCTACCAAGGAAAAGAGTATCCAGATGGTAGCCCATTTTGTTGTGGGGGAAAAGGTATCCTTATAATCGACCCCTTTCTCCTGTCCGAAGCCTTTTGCCACAAGCCTCGATTTGTGCTTTTCAAGTGAGCCATCAACTTTATACTTGTTCTTGTAGACACACTAGAAACTAATTGGTTTGGTTCCCAATGGAGGATAAACCAGGTTCCAAGTGTCATTCTTTATCAAGGCCTCATACTCCTTTTGCAACACTTCTTTCCATTCATCATGAGAAGAAGATTTTTTGAAGGAATTTAGTTCAAAATATGTAGATAAATTTAGTTCACAATCATAAGAAACATCCATGTCAACATGTGAATCAGAATCATCTAGATCACCTTCATTTTTCCTAGTTGAATTTCATGCCCCTATCTTTCCAACCTCATCAGGATGAACACTTTGAAGTGACTTTGTCAGCCATTTTGAAGGACCCTTCTAAGATGGCCAAGGCTACTCAGCTAACTAAGTTGGGACTGAATCAAGATTGAGTCTCCTAATTTTGTCAATCACATCACTCAAAGTATCATCAGTGGTTGGAGCTTAATGTGGGGGAGCGAGTGCCTCAAAAGAGGATACCACAGATTGATCCAGTATAGGATTCCCCCTATCAAGATGTAGAATCTATTTATCAAATTCCTGAAATGCTTTTGCATGTGTGAATCTATCCAAGTGATCAAGTTGCATCTCAACAACAATGTCAGCTTTGGAAGATCCAAGAAAGATTGCATCTCTATATACAACAAAATTCTTATTAACTTTATCATAGAGATAGTATGCTTTGGAGGTATTTGAATACCCCAAGAATATATACTTATGACTCCTTACACCAAGTTTATTTCTATGTACCTTTGGTATCAAGGCATAATAGGTGGAACCAAAGACCCTGAGATGCTTTACCGAAGGAATGTGGTCATACCACATTTCATAAGGAGTCTTGTTTCTAATAGAATTAGATGGACATCTATTATTTACTTATATAACAAATAGAAATGCATAAACCCAAAACTTCAATTTCACATTCTTGAAAAACAGCATTGAACGTACCATATTTAATATTTTCCTATTTATTCTTTCAGCTACTCCATTCTGTTGGGGATTATAAGGCACATTTTTTTGATGTTTGATCCCATGTTGGCAAAGATATTTTTCAAATTCATTTGAAGTGTATTATTTTCCATTATCAGTGGGAATAGAGCCAATATGAGATTGTGCATCATTTTGAATCCATGTATGAAAGTTCTTGAATGTTTGAAAAGAATCACATTTTCTCTTCAAAAAAGAAACCCAACACATTCTGGTGTAGTCATCGATAAATGTCACCGTGTATTTATTTCCATTTGTAGAAGGAACATGCATTGGACCACATAAATCTGAATGAATGAGCTCAGGTTTTCTATGTGCTCTGGAATATAAATCATGAAAAGATTGTTTGCTATGTTTTCCTAGAATACAAGCATTGCATTGCTTAAGTTTCCTAGGAATTATGGGCAAACCAATAACACCATTTTTTTTCAACAAGTGAATGTTGTCATAGTTCAATTGTCTAAATCTAGCATGCCATAATAGAATTAACGGAAATGTACCTTCAACATAATGAGAACAATATGAGAAAATTTGTGCATAGAGGTACCTTGCAACTTGAGAAGCCCTTCCTCTTCTGTCCCCATCATGACGAGTGAATGATCTGATGCTTTTTTGACCTCAATCTTGCCCTCAAATAATGAATGGAGTGCCCGTACTGGTGGATGTTGACCAAGTAATACAACTTCCTCCTCATCTGTGGGAGATATAAACCATGATGCAGAACAAAGTCTAGAAGACCAGGAAATTTGAGCCTGATTGTGCCAAGCCTTGATGGCTTCAGTTTTGATTTTTCTGCAAATTGTTAGTAAATTATTCAAAGAAACCTCTTCAAAAAGTTGTGTCGCAAGTTTCTCCTGAATCAAGCAACCAATTATTTTTCCAAGAGGCAAGTGAAGCATTAAACAAGTCTTTAGTTACCCCAATATTACAATGTACCACAACATAGTGAGTGGATTCATGTGCTTTACCTTTCTCTTTATCATTGGTTTTACCTTTGGCTTGATTTCTTTATTGCTCAAATTTGTCCCAAGGAAACTTGCATGTGGATGCATCATGTGATCCATCTCTATTGCAGCTATGCAATGGAGTTCATATTTTTCTCCTTGAGAGTGTATGCCCCCCACCTATGAAATTTCTTCTTCCTCTTCCTCTTCGACCACCTCTTCCTCTAGAAGAATCTTGAGCATGTTTTTTCTCTCTATGTGCAAGACACACAACTTCTTCAGAAGACTGAGGCGTTGTCATTTTCCCAAAATATTTCTCTCTCTCAACAAATATGTTCACAAGGGAGTAAGAGGTAATCTCTTTGAGGTTTCCATTTGGTTGCAATGATTCAAGATAATTTGAATAAGTGGGATAAAGTGCCTTGGCAAAAGCCATTAGAGGAATGTCTAGTTCAACATTAGTGACTTTGATATCATGCATAATAAATCTTACTTCTAATGTTAGAGCAAGAGGATCATCATTTTGTAATTGAAGACTGAAAATTTTAATCATCAATTGGACAACTTCGAGCTGAGAGTGTGATTCATAGAGTTCCTTCAACTTTTGTAAGGATTCAAAAGAATTTGAAAATGGTGAAATATGGCGACTCACCTCTTCATTTATAGATGCTGCAACCAAGGGATATGCCTTGTTGTTCTTGTTTTCCCAAATGGTGAATTCCTTGTCTGAGGTAGGCTTTGTAGGTTCATTATCTCCTTCTCCAGCACAACTCCTTTGCACAACTCATTGAAAATGAGAGTGTTTGATCTTCCAAGACCACTAAGAATAGTTCTCCTTGCTGGTGAGAACCACAACCATGATAGATATCAATTAATGAATTTGAGAATATCTGTACTGTAAGAAAAACTATACTCTGCTAACAATATACTGTGAATTTTTTTACTTCTGGTGGTAAAAAAAATTGGTGTATTTTTGTTTTTGGGATAAAGATTTTATTTGAGAGTGGTGGTATATGAGGTAGGGGGTATGTGGGAGAGGGAGTATATGGGGAAGGTATTATATGATGGAGGCAGATTATGATATGCGGACTCAAAACCCACACAACAAACTGTTATTATTACCAACACAATAATGTATTAGCTTTCGAGAGAGGAGTATGGCAGAGCAGTATTATGGGTCCACGAAGGGCGGTTTGCAGGGCGGTTTGGAATGATGGATTCAGGCTTATGTCAGGCTTGTGGTGTTGTGTACTGTTACACAGTCCATCATGCAGATGGGGGGTAGCGTATCACTTAAACGGTGGCACTGGGAGGTATTTTATGACAGTACGAGTAGGGGACAATGATAGCGTAATGAGAGAGTGTATCATATGAATGGGAGTAGTATTGAAAACCAAGGGGTATTATGATGCCATTGCTCGACTATTTAACTCTATTGCCAATGGGGAGGAGGATTTTTTATGATGGGGAGTCTCTCCATTATGTTGGACACACACATGACCAAACAATGTGGTATCGCACACAGCAACACAACGACACAGTGGAGTGGGATTATTGGGTTTGGTGGTATGCTTCAGGTAGTGGAGTAGTTTTTATTGCACATTGTTCAACACCAGTCACACACAATAAGTAAATACCATCAACCGATGCCAATACACTTGCCATACACTGATAACCAATTTTCAAACGGAGTATACAACACATTGTTTACAAGAAAAGGTTGACATGCATCCAATTTAATGCAGGGTCCAACCTTCAACACAACATTTGAACACAACATAATATAGTTCAACGTATGAGCAGCATACGAGTCAATGAAGTTTTGTTTTTCAACACTGGTCAGAACAACACCAATGCACATCGAGCACAGTCCTTCAATGGCACAAAGCACATTCCTTCAAAGGCACTGAGAATAGTTCTTCAACGCTCAACAACTGAGTGTTGATTCAATTTAATGTAGCATATTGGTTTCTAAGCAACCATAGTAGATTTAGAGACAGAGGATCTACTAGGTCAGACCAATACAAAGATAGCTTTTATGGATACATAAGGAAAACTACATAAAAAAGTGCAGAAAAGAGCGACATATTAGTGGGAGGAAACTGACAGGAGTTACAGGAGCACGAGAGAAGCCAAAAATGGTGTTGGCTTTCATACCATGTCAGACTTGGAGGTAACTCCTCAGAAACGTATTGCATTTATTCAGGAAGGTTTCCAATGGTTATATACAAACATGGAGAGACTGGGGCTTCATTGCCCAATGTCTCTTCATTTTCTTATTCCCCATTATTTACTATTTATATTATTTACAAATGTTCACCCAACTCCAATGATTAAGTATCAACAAAAATTATTTGAAGATTCAAAATTTTAATGGACAAATGTTTCTCAGATTAATATGATTTTTCATGAGTGGAATGATTGTTTACTTTCCTCTTTAATTAGTGACTTATTTATCTTCTAACTTCTTTTTTTTACTCTTTGTCTCGGTAAAAACCACCTAGAAATCCTTCATTAAACCCAAAACCAAAACCAAAACCAAAACCAAACTATAAATTACTCAATCCAATTGATTTTTTTTCTTGTTATGAAAATTAGACCCGAAAGACTCAAGCCCAATTAGTTACTTTCCTTACTTGAAAGATAACCATTATATAAAATCCAAACATGACTATATGGCATGTCCTTCCTATCTTATCCATATCATTCTCCTCCAATGGATATCACTTTGACTTATTCACATAAATATGCAAAATCTAGAACACAACCTAAAACGATTTCAGTTTATGCGAATTATACTTTCCAACAAATTTGTAAATTTTATCATAACATTTCAATCTATTCCGTAGGTTTATTTGGAATGTACAATTATACGTTAACAAATGGTCTCTGACAAAATTTAATGGAAATATACGATTCTTTTGAAATGATTGGAGGTAGAGTTCCATTTCAAAGTGGGGTCTTTTTGCCATTCGGAGGCATTCTCGGATGCTTCTTTTTTATCCCCTTCTTTGATTGATCTATGATTTATACAAAATGCATTTTCAGCTCAATTGATCGGAACATTTGCTTTGTCGAAGGCGCTCTTTTATTAAAACCTATATAATTAAATAAAATATATGATTTAAATTTACCTGGTGTGATATTTTAATTAAAATTTATTTAGTGTGATCTTGGTTGGAAAAATATTGATGAACATATAAATAATTCCATAATTTGTATGATTGGTTTTTTGGGTAGTTTATTTGGTAAAGTATTTGAATATGTTGTGTAAAATATTATGTGACTTTTTATTATATTCATAAAATTTTGGATATTCATTATGTATTTATTGATTCTAGTTGTAAAATAGATATTTACATAGAAGACCGTTTTTTTCTAAATTTGTGTGAGTGGTATTTGGTCAATATGAATATTGATTTGGATATATTTTTAAATTTTTATTTAATTATTAATAATTAGTACATAAATGATAAGGATTTAAATTGTATGGAATAGTTTTTGGTATGTTAATATTGATCCATTGTGATATTAATTTAAGATATTGTATAGAAAATTATTTATAAATTAAAAATTTCCATAATAAATAAGGTTAAGTTTCTTTGATTAAAAATTTCCTATATTTTTAATATATATATTTTATTTCATATATTAATTATTTTAATAATTAATAATTGCTAAAATAAATTTACAATTTGATATTTTTATAATTATTTTTAATTTTGGGAAATATGAAATGTAATAGAATTTATGTATTTTATAATGAAAATTTATTAATCATATATATATATATATAGACTAATATTATATAAAAAAATATAAAAATGATTTTAATAAAATAAACTATTTGTATAGTTCTTTAAAAAATTAATCATTATGAATTTAAAAGAATTGTTTACAAATATGGATGATTATGAATTCAACTCTTTTAGGCATTCATATGCCATTTCTTTTGATGTAATTAGTAGTAGGTATTTGATCCAAAGTTGGCTAACTTTATTTTATGTGTTTGATGAAATGTATATTGGCTTATCTAAATAGCAAGCATATTTTATTTAACGATCAAGTAAGTATTTTATGAAAGTATAGTTGTTTCATTTTTTTTAATTATATATAAAGAGAAAATTAAAACTATGAAGATATACACTTTATATATAACAAATTTGAATTAAGATAAATTTATATTACTTATTAGTTAAATCTCTAATAATTATTCATATTTCTAGGATACCAACTGCCACACCCTTATTTTGGTGGTAGTCTTTCAACTGCTCATAGGAAAGTGTGACATGACCACCCAATTTTCTTTTCAACAATACTTTCAAGTGTGGACTATGCCTAATATTCCATACTTAGTTTATTTTTCACTTTATAAGTATTTAACATTCATAAAACAACGGAAATATTCTTTTAATCTTCTTTCATCATCATTATTATTTACACATATGCACAATAGGTACAATCTTTTAATGAGAGGGGAAACTCCCTAAATATGAGTTTTCCCACAATGATAATAATAATCTTTTATAAATAAACATACATTTACAGCGTTTGTTAGGGAACCCCAAACTTCCCTTCAACAATTCTGTCAAACAACAAAATTCGGCGTGCACCATTCAACAGTGTCCAACTGTCGTTCGGGAGCACCCACCCCTTTCGAGTCGGGTCACCCACAGCTCATTCAACTCGTCGTTCATATCTTTGTTTAGTTCATTTGTCTAGACCTTCGTTCGGTCAGTCATTCAAAAACTCGTTCAGCTCTATTCATATATTCGTTCACCCTATCATTCAAACCTTTGTTTGTCCAGTCGTTCAGAAAGTCATTCAGCTCCATTCAGACTTCTATTCACCCAGTCATTCAGACCTTTGTTTGGTCGGTCATTCATAAACTTATTCAGCTTCATTCAGACTTCTGTTCACCTAGTCATTTAGACCTTCGTTCGTTCAGTCGTTTAGACTTCCGTTTACCAAGTCATTTAGACCTTCATTTGACTAGTCATTGAGAAACTCGTTCAGCTCCGTTCATACTTCTTTTTACACAGTCGTTTAGACCTTTGTTCGGTCGGTCATTCAGAAACTTGTTCAATTAAACTTGTTCAGCTCTGTTCAGACTTCTTTTTACACAGTCGTTTAGACCTTTGTTCGGTCGGTCATTCAGAAACTTGTTCAGTTTCTTCCTTGGCTCAGTGCTTCGGTCTAGAGCCGCCTGCACCTCACCCTTACTCCATCCATCTACCTTGTAGCTCGCCCACCATTACCTTTAACTTGCCTTAGATGTTTTTACTTTGAATGATTCCTTCTCCTCTTCATGGTGTCCTTTACATATACGCTCATCCAAGGATATAATATGGGTTGGCTTGCCCAGGAGGATCTCTCAACTCGGCCAAGCATGACCCCACTTTATGTGGGCTTGCCCATGTCGTCATCCCGCTAGGTCCGCATGCCAAACTTCACACCATATAATCTTACTGATTCAAAATGGATACTAAATCAAGAAGAAAAGGTATTGCAAACTCATGTGTAGGAAAATTCCTATATTACTTAGTGCAACAAATAGAAAACATTGCAAATAATATAGACAATTAATAGTTAGAAATCATAACAGACACACAGAAGAACACAACAAATAATCAAGGAGTTCACCAAAACTTCCTAGCTATGTTTCCTGGTCCAGCTTTTAGTGTCAACCTCTATATTAAGTCTTCAAGAATAGATTATTACAAGAGTGAGCTCAAAGACAGAGTCTCAACCAACAGTGACATTAAAGAGGGATTTACTCAAAAACCTTGAGTCTGAAAGAGTGCACAGACTTTCGCTCTATGATGTTCCTCTATTCAATTTGCCTCAATCTGACTGACTAACTGTCTTTCTGTGACTCTCTTCAACTGACTTCCCCCTCTCCATGTTGCCATTGAATGGATTTTAAGCCTATCAGCGTTGTCGGTTCAATCGCTTTCTTAGGCTCTCTGGCTCCTGACCACTGTCCCTTCATCTCCCTGCTGTGCGTTTAAACAATCATTGCAAAAATCTTAAGGCACAAGGTAGTTGTTTACAAACAGAAGGATCTTTGGGCGCAGGTGAAAATCCACAAAAATACACTTTTTGTTTACACAAAAATACATGGAATACACTGAAAACTAATGAAAAACTAGACCGCAACATCAAAGTCAAACTTTAAATGATATAAAGTCCGGCCTATAATCCTCTTGAGTCCATGTTTTACCACTGCCGCAACCCCACCATTGATCTGTCTTCAATCCAACAGTTCATATCCAACCCTAAACATCAAGTAGTTCACTTGATCTCCACCATTGATCCACGATCTCTCAATCTGATAGCTAACGACCATTTCAGGTGGCCTACGTGCATAGAGATTATTCGCCCAAAAATGCAGTTTTCTCTCCCCTGTGGTGTGGTATGTGTTAGCTAGTGTATGGAGTCATGTGAAGCCCTTCGAATACCACTTACCACCTAAAGCCCGCCCAAAATACCGTTTACCACAGAACTCAAATCCTTTGCTATTTAATTCATAACTCCTTCAGGTCCGCCTGTGTTAAGTCCTCCCTTTAGTTTATTGCGATGTGATATTGAAAATTTATCGCCACCATTGATCTATGTGCTTGATCCATGGTCCATGATATATCACTAACCGCAATCACAATTCCCCTTACGGCTAAGGTTTGAACACAATGCTTGCTTTCTCCCTATGCGATATCCTTTGATGGACTTACTCTATTTTCAAAGTTTTAAAACATATTTTTGAAGACATTTAGACTTAGAGGTTTGATACAAGATCCATTTTGGATCACGCCTTCCCACTAAAAAGTTTTTGGACCACAAAAAGTTGGTTTTAGGCATCGATCAAGTGAGAGTACTGCTCCTTCACCTACTAACTTCTATCCATCATGCTTTGCTTGGATTTGACCCTTTGAGTCCCACTGTCAAGTACTTAACATCTCCTTGACGTGTAGTTCTTACCTTCTCATCCAAAAATGTGTCCTCCTATAACTCATTGAGATACTCGGGAAACAAATCCCTAATAGAAGGCAACTTACTTTGCTCTTCAGGATCTTCAAACAATGAAGGTTCATACAATCTCAAGTTTTCTACATTAACGACTGAATAGATTTGCATATAAGTTGGAAAATCAAGGCGAAAAGCATTTTCACCAATTTTATCAAGTATCTTGAAAGGTCCATAGCTTATTGGTTTTAGCTTCTTTCCTTCACCTTGCATTCGGTCTTTGCTGATGTACGACCAGTCTGGATCACCATCTTGAAAACTTTGTTCAGCTCGATGCTTGTCGTGTCTTTCCTTGTACTTGGCTTGACTTCTTTCTAGTTGTTCTTGTACTGCCTGGTGAATTTCTTGGATTTTTCAATGAAATTGGTTGCTTTGTCCACATCACTATGTCCATCAACTGAAATGTCTTTAATAAAGACATAAACCAAGGGAGACTTTGGTATAAAACTAAAACAGGTCTCAAAAGGAGATATCTGAGTAGAAGAGTGTTTGGCACGGTTGTAACCATGTTGCACATAACACAAGTGCTCATCCCAAAGCTTAGGATTCTTGCTGCAATAACCTCTGAGCAACTGGATCACTATCCTATTAACCACTTCTGTCTGGCCATTTGTTTATGGATGAAATTTTGTGCTCTTCTTCAACCTTGTGTCCATCAACTCCCATAGATTTGACCAAAAATTCCCAACAAATCGAGAATCTCAATCAGATACAATAGAAGTGGGTAACGTAAAATTAACCCATACATTCTGAAAGAACAAATTTGTTGTTTTTTCAACTGTAACCTTCTTGTTACATGGTATCAAAATACACATTTTACTGAACGTATCCACAACAACATACAAATAATAATGACCTTTCCTAGGTTTTGGCAATCCCGCAACAAAATCCATGGAAACACTTTCCCAAGCACGAGAAGGAATTGGAAGTGGAGTGTATAAGCCAAATTTCCGATTATTGGGCTTGCTTGTAGCACACATAGTACAACCTTTGATATATCTATAAACTATCTCATGCATTCTTGGCCAATAACGGAGCCTTTGCAATTGTGCAACTATTTTACTTACACCAAAATGACCTGATATGAGAGAAGTACGTGCCTCTCGGATTATGTTAAATCTTTTAGTTTGTGGAATGCATAACTTTCCCAAATGATATAAGAGTTGGTCCTTTACATAATAATCCAATTCTTCTACTTACTTGCCATGACTTAAAGTTGCGTATACATCTTTAAAATCTACATCTTGAGCATATTGTTCAGTGTAACTTTCATGCATTACTGAGTTATGCTTAAGTATAATAGATGCATTTATGATTGGTTTTGATAACATGTCTGCAACATTATTGTGTATGCCCTTCTTATATCTAATGACAAGATGAAATTGCTTTAGAAAACCCATCCACCTATAATGCCTTGATTGCTGCAATTTAGCTTGTGAGTGCAAATATTGAAGTGGTTGATGATCTGTATGTATGATTGTTTCTTTACCCATTAGGTAATGTTTCCACTTTTTCACACTTAGTACTAATGCATACAATTCTTTATCATATGTGGGATAATTAACGATTGCAGAAGTAAATGTCTTAGAGTGATAGCATATGGGTTTTCCGTGTTGCATCAACACTGCTCCCATGGCATAGTCATTGTCATCTGTCTCAATCTCAAATGGATGTTGAAGATATGGCAGTGCTACTATTGGTGTTGTACTGTCTTTTCTTTTAAGGTGTCAAAGGCTTTCTGATGTTTGCCTCACCACTTAAACACTTGTTTCAATCCTGTTAAAGCATGTAATGGAGCTGAAACCAAAGAAAAGTTGGCAATAAACTTTCTCTAGTAGTGTGCTACCCCTAGGAAACTCCTAACCTCTATAGGAGATTTAGGTTTAGGCCAGTTCCCAATGACATCAACCTTAGAGGGATCTATCTTCAATTCACCACCCCCTACAATATAAACCAAATAATTTAAAGATGTTCTGCCAAATTCACATTTTTACAGTTTTACATAGAGATTTTCTCTTTTTAAAACATCTAAAGTCTACTTCACATGCTTTATATGGTCTTCCCATGTCTTACTAAAAACAAGAATGTCATCTAAATAAACAATTACAAAGTCATCAATAAATGGTTTGAGTACATCATTCATGACTCTCATAAATGTAGTAGGAGCATAAGTTAAGCCAAATGGCATAATAAACCATTCATACAGTCCTTGCTTTGTTTTGAAAGTAGTCTTCCATGCATCCTATTCTACAACTCTGACCTGATGATAATCATTTTGCAAGTCTAACTTAGAAAAGTAAACTGCTTCTTTCAATTGATCCAATAAACCATCGATATGAGGAAGAGGATAATGATTCTTCATCGTTATCTTTTTAGTGCTCTATAATCAATGCACATTCTCCATGAACCATCTTTCTTTCTCACCAACACAATTGGAGATCTACATGGTGATGTGCCTGGTCATATAAACCCTTTATCAAGCAACTCCTATACTTGCTTCTTTATCTATGCATTCTCTAAAGCTGATAACCTGTACATTCCAATGTTAGGTAATGGAGCATCTTGCTAAAAATAAATATCATGTACTATTTCTTGCTTGGGTGGCAGACCTTTGATTCTTGAAATAGAACATCATACTCTGAAACAACTTTAACTAAATCAACTTTCTATTTAGAATCACAGCCTTCAAATGCATTGGATTTTTCAGGACCCTTTGCCTTTACAACCATTAGTAAAAATTGGTTACTTGAATTCACAATTCTTTTCATCTACCCTGATTTTATGAGAGAGTAGTTACCTTTGTGTTTATGAGCTCTTACAATGTATTCTATTCCATTTTTAGTGAGTTGATACTTTTTCCCAGCTCTATAGAAAATAGCTTTCCTATCATACATGTATGGAATTCCCAAAACAATACCACATATATCCAATGGAACTATATATAACTCAACGTCATCCACAAATGTTGATCCAATAACAAACCTAAGTTTACATTGTCTCGTTACTCATAGCTTTGTTTTATCACACCCCCAACCTAATGGATATGGCTTCTCATGAGGTTTTGTTTGTAATCCCAACTTCTTTACAATTGTTTCAGAAATCAAATTTAATTGTGATCCACTATCAAACAAAGTATCAATCTTATTGTGCTTGGAAATTACTCTAATACGAAAAAGCTCATTTCTTTCCCTCTCATTATTTTCATTATCAACAAATTGTGCAGAATTACTTGAGGATGCTTCAGAATCTTTACCTTTAATACCTGTGGCTATAACTATTATTTGTTCACCTGAATTTGATCCCAAGTCCTATTGGATAGCAGCAACATTCTTTTTCTTCTTTCAACCAAACTTCTTAGGTTTCTGTTTTGCATGCAAAGACTAGCAGTGTGCCTCATCATGTCCTTCTTTCTGACAATGAGTGCATGAAGGTTTATCCTTATTTATAGTGTTTGATTTCCTCTCCTTCCCTTTCAGTTTCTTCTTTTCCTTATTCTTGCTTACAGAATATTTAGATTATTTCCCAACCTCTGGGTTTATATTCGTACCTCTAGCTTCTAGATGTGTGGCTTGAACTGATACATCATCTAAGCTAGTGGGATTAAACATGAGAATAGTATGCTTTAAATAGCTAAGAAGACCACCTATATACTTCAATAAAGTCTCAGGTGAATCTAATGATATACCTAGAGCTAAAGCTCTCTTTATGAATTCCTGAGCATAACTCTGTACACTTTGACCCTTTAACTAGTGAATAGTTTTCCAACTCATCATTGCCTACTACATGTAAGCTAAAGGATAGAATTGTTTTTTGATGGCGAAAACAAATTCATTCCATGTAGAAATGATTTTACCATGTTTTTGCAGATCATCTTGTGTCTTGACTTCCCACCATACCAGTGCAGTTCCTCCAAGGGGAAGGCTAGCTAGCTGATTCTTCTTCCTTTTTGAATCAACGTTCTGTACACTATAATATACATAAATTTGTCTTATCCAATTATCTAGCTTTACTGCATTGAGTTCTCCATCATAAATTGGCAAATCAAACTTCACGTCTAATTTGATTAAGGAAGTTTTCTTATTCTTCTTAGAAGAGCTAGTGTTATGTGAAGAAGGTGATGAGGATGATGATAGTGATGATGGAGGAGATGGTGGAGGAGGCATTTCCCCTTTCCTTTTGCCTCCTGCAAGGGAAACTAGAAAAGGTTCCTCTGCTTCTTTGTCTAGTTTAGGTGTTGAATTGCTTTTACCTCGACCCTTCTTAGATTCCATATTCATCTCTTCCACCATGGCTTGGTGTGTCTTAAAACTGTATAAATTGAGATTTTGATCCCAATGGGGCTTTGTCTACCATTCTCCTCTGATAAAATACTCTTCCAATCTCTGGATTATCATCAACAAGTTTTCCTTCTCCCAGTCTGAGATTTAATCTAGTTAGCATTCAAAATCCAGCACAAGCTTGTCTAACCTTAACAAAACCAAAACCAAATGCTCTAATACCACATGATCTGAAATGAATACCAAATCAAAAAGAAAAGGTATTAGAGACTCATGTGTAGGAAAATGCCTATATCACTTAGTGCAACGGATCAAAAAGATTGCAATAATATAGAAAAATAATAGTGATAAAACATAACACACACACACATCAACACATCAAATAATCAAGGAGTTCACCAAACATCCTGGCTAGATCTCCTGGTCCATCTTTCAGTGTCGACCTTCATATTTAGTCTTTAAGAATAGATTATTACAATAGTGAGATCAAAAACAAAGTCTCAACCAACAGTGACATCAAAGATGGATCTGCTCGAAAACCTCAAGTCTAAAAGAGGGGACAAACTCTCCCTCTGTCCTATTCCTCTATTCAATCTACCTCAATCTAACTGACTAATTGGCTTTTTGTGACTGTCTTCAACTGACTTCCCCCTCTCTGTGCTGCCATTGAATGTATTTTAAGCCTATCAGTGTTGTCGGTTCAATCCCCTTCTTAGATTCTTTGTCTCCTGACCACTATCCCTTCATCTCCATGCTGATCATTTAAACAATCATTGCAAAACGCTTAAGGCACAGGGAAACTGTTTACAAATGGAAGGATATTTGGGTGCGAGTGAAAATCCACGAAAATATACCTTTTGTTTACACAGAGAAATACATTGAATACATTGAAAACCAATAAAAAAATTGACTGCAACATTAAAGCCGGACTTCAAATGACATAAAGTCTGCCCTATAATCCTCTCGTGTCCATGTTTTACCACTATTGCAAGCCCACCGTTGATCTATCCTCAATCCGACGGTTCGTATCCAACCTGATACATCAAGTAGCTCACTTGATCTCCACCATTGATCCAATCTCCCAATCCAACGGCTGACAGCCATTTCGGGTGGCTTATGTGCACGAAGATTACTCGCCTAAGAAAGTAATTTTCTCTCTCCTGCGGTGTGTTGCGTGTTGGCCAGTGTATAGAATCGGGTGAAACCCTTCCAATATCAGTTACCACTTTATGCCCGCCCGAAATATCGTTTACTACAAAACCCAAATCCTTCACTATTTAATTCATAACTCCTTCGGGCCTGCCTGTGTTAAGTCGTCCCTTTAGTTAATTACGATGTGATAGTGATCATTTATCCCCACCATTGATCTGTGCACTCAATCCATGGTCCATGTTATATCGCTAACCACAATCATAATTCTCCTTACAGCTAAGGTCTGAACACAATGCTTGGTTTCTCTTGAGGTGATATCATTTGATGGACTTACTCTATTTTCACAGTTTTAAATTATATTTTTGAAGACTTTTAGACTTAGAGTTTTGATACAAGATCCATTTTGGATCACTTACCTTTGCAAATTCTTGACACTTAGCCAAATTTTAGTTTTTTGACTCTCCATTGGCTTGTCACAACTCGTGTCCTAGATGCCTTTCACCGATCGCCCAACGCATTGCAACACCAACTCATCCCATCATTGCAACCTTTCATCGGAACAGACTCGCCCGCTTACCGACTCGTCACACCTTTCGACTCATCACTCACCCGGAACATCATGTTTAACCAATAACGTGCCCACCTAACTCGTCACACGGCAATCACTGACTCATGGGCTTGACATACTCCCCCACTCTAAATGGTTTTCATCCTCGACAACACCAACGTACGACATCGTAAAGTGTCACTAGATCCAACACCCAAAATTTTTGTGTTTCCCATCTCTGCTCTGCCATTACACAAATCATAAAGGTTCATGTCTCCATGAATAGGAAAGTAGCCTTAATCCATGCTCATCAACCAGCTCCTTCACAAATCCACATGCTACCCCACGTGGAAGGTTGGTCCCTCCAACTCAATCTACATGTTCTCACTGCAACTTATCATTTCGGTCCTCATCATCTATCCTCATTGTGTGAATTATTTCCATGATACTCCAACTCAACTCTAACACATCAGTACACTGCTAGCACCCATGAATTGAACTAGTTGGGTAGGTAATCCAACTGTTGCATTCAAACCATGATAATGCACCTCCTCATACCATCATCAGTCGTTTCTCTCAACGTCCTGTCACAACATCAACTCGATCAAGAATCCATCTACATCTCCATCAAAGTGTAAATAAGCCATGTCTAGGTCGATGAAGTAATCTCCATCTCATCCGCAACCTGATGTCCATGATGTAGGTGTCAATGTGATGCATGTCAACCAATCGTATCTATCCCAACATCATCATCCATATATGTGTAAGACCTATCTCCTCAAAATGAAGATATCCTCTCATAAAATCGACTCTCAATGTGCCACATCCAGGTCCATGAAACAACCTCCATCTTATCTGTAATGTGTCATCCCTCAACTCTACCAAAGAAACAAGTATACACCTACCTCATCATCCATGTGTTTCCCATGGTCATAGACTAATCAGCTCCCATGTATCGAAAGTGGTTAAGTCTCGGCTCAATCCATGCCCAAGTGTTGCCACCATGGCATAATCATCACTGTAACTCCATCATCTCCAAAGTATCTCGCCTCAATCCTCCTCATCAAGTCACTCTCCCAAGCACACCCATAAATTCACTCAAAAGTATGCACCTCATACTCCATCAACGTCATTGACCTCAGATCCGCAATGCATCATTTCCTCCAAGTCCACTATAATATGAAGTCTTCAGTGGCTGCAACAATCTCATGTCATCATGAGCTCCATGAATCATCTCCAACCAACATCCTAGTAAGCATACATGTCTCAGCCCCCAAAGGGCCCTGCAAGATGCCTCAACTCTCCATGTAGTAGAAATGCTCTACAGTCTGCTCACAAATCCAACCAGTCCTGCATAAGACTTCCATGCTCCATCTATCCAAATTGATGTCCATGACTCAAGTTACCTATTTTGTCCAACGAAGCAGACCCATCACAACATCGGTCATCCTCATCTGAGTCTCAATCAAGTCTAGTGCCCATAGTCACCCAAACCATATATATCATCAAGTCATATAAGTCCCTTCCATCATAGCTCCCCTACTAAAGGGTCCACTAAGACTGCCTCTTGGTCTCGGCCATGAGAAGCCCACCCAAGTATCATCAAACCCAAGTTTGTGCCATTCCCCAATTTGTCCATGAGTCATGCCAGGAACTTAGACAATTCTCTATATGGCTAAAGCATGACCATCACGTTCCTCCCTTGTCACGTTCCACAATGATCATCATGTTCCTCCCTTGTCACAGCCATTTGCACATTTTTCTATAAGGTCACAAACAACCCCAACAAGCTCTTCAATAGTCAATGGTCCTTCCTTCTCCATACAAGGTCTCATCGTAGATATCCATGGTAAGGTTGTTCATCGCATTAGCAAACAGACTTTCCTCTTCCCTGTATATGGCCTGTCTCCCAAAAGCTCCAACCAAACACAGGTAAAAGTAGAACATACTTCACCATGAGGCTTCTCCATGTGAATGTCCTCATCCATCAATGTGTGCAAAATGCAGGATCCTGGTCCATCTTGAGAAATTTCAAGTTCCTCCTCCATTGTCATCATATCTACAACATCCTCATACATGATGAATTCCTCTTCTTCATCATCGCAATCTGTAGCTATATCTTGCTCCATTGCCCAACCAAGTCGAAGAAGTTTGTAGAATTGAGGCTTCTATGATCCATGAAAGTTATAAGGAGAGCTTCGGCGTAAATCACATATAGATAGACCTTTGTTGACGCATTTCAAACCAACTAGTGTGGTTCATCGTCAGGACAAGTTGAAGAAACAGATCCAGCTAAGCATGTTAAATACTCTGAGCAGAGACTCCAACGGCTACCTTTGAATAACGGCTAATTTTGACTATAGGATCTAGGTCAAATTCATATTTGTTAATTTAATATTATTATTATTATTAATATATTATTCTATTTATGGGAAAAAGTAAAAATAGGTAAAAATAAATAAATAAGGGAATAGAAAAAATTATTTATTTATTCAAAGTTAAGATAATAACATTAGGTTGTTCAAGATAAAATAATTTTAATGGTTATTAAACTTATTGTTAATTATGTAAATTAGGTAAATAAATAAACTAATCTAATGGTAAGTTTTTCGAAATTATCAATTTAATTAGATATAATATTACTAAATTATATATCTATGTATATAATTTAATAAATAATAATGTTAGGAAAATTGATAATAATGTTAGGTTGTTAGGAGAAAAAAATTACATATATAGTATAAAAGGTAATGTTCAAACGGTAATATATCCATAATTAAATCATGTTACTCTATATATATATATTAAATGATTTAACTAATTATATAATATATATATATATATATATATATATTATATATATATATAAGATAATATATAATTAGTTTGTAAGGTAAAAATTAAGGATTAATAATTCTTAATTTGTTGGTTTTTTAAAAAAGTAAGTTAATTTGTTTATTAATTAATTAATTATTCTTTTTTTTTTCTAGCATTAAAGACTAAACCTAAGTATCACACGGGGATTTGAACCGGTGACGTATCGCAAGAGTGCCTAACAAACGCACCGCATTCTACCGTTCAATCCAAAGCCCCGTGGGCAAAATGGTTAATTTAAATTATTCTTAATTTGCTAGTTTTATGGAAATTATTTAATTTATTAATATTAATACTATTGATAAATATTAAAAAAATAAACAAATAAATTAAAGATAACGAAACAATAAATAAATTTAAAAAAAAAATATAGAAATTACCAATAAAAAATACATAAAATAAAAATAAACCCAAGAATAAATCATAAAATATTAATTAAACAAGCCAATAAATCATAAAATATTAATTAAACAAGCCAATACATAAAATATTTTATGTGTTGAATTATTTAATGTATTTATAATGTTAACTTTTAATGTATTTATAATGTTAACTTTATGTGTTGAATTATTGAATGTATTTATAATGTTAACTTTATGTGTTGAATTATTGAATGTATTTATAATGTTAACTTTATGTGTTGAATTACTTAATGTATTTATAATGTTAATTTTATTGGCTTGTTTAATTAATATTTTATGATTTATTCTTGGGTCTATTTTTATTTTATGTATTTTATATTGGTATTTCTAATTTATTTATTTAATTTATTTATTTATTATTTTATTTATTTTGTGATATTTATAATAGTATAATAATTTAATAAATTAAATAAATTTCATAAACAAAAAAAAATTGATATAAACATTAAGAATAATTAATTAATTTAAATAAACAAATTACACTTACTTTTAAAAACAACAATTAAAATATTTAATCTTAATTTTACCTTACAAACTATACAAATTATATATATATATATAGAGAGAGAGAAGAGAGAATATAATGATTTTATATATGATTATTAAAATATTAACTATCATTTGAAACTTACTCCTTTAATACTATATATGTATTTTTATCCTAACAACCTAACATTATTATTCATTAAATTATATACATAGATATATAATTTAGTAATATTATATCTAATTAAATTATAAAAAACTTTCCATTAGATTAGTTTATTTATTTACCTAATTTACATAATTAACAATAAGTTTAATAACCATTAAAATTATTTTATATTAAATAACCTAATGTTATTATCTTAACTTTGAATAAATAAATAATTTTTTCTATTCCCTTATTTATTATGTTACCTATTTTTACTTTTTTTCCCATAAATATAATAATATACTATATATAAATATTAAAAATAATAATAATATTAAATTAACAAATATGAATTTGACCTAGATCCTATAGTCAAAATTAGCCGTTATTCAAAGGTAGCCGTTGGAGTCTCTGCTCAGAGTATTTAACATGCTTAGCTGGATCTGTTTCTTCAACTTGTCCTGACGATGAACCACACTAGTTGGTTCGAAACGTGTCGACAAAGGTCTATCTATATGTGATTTACTCCGAAGCTCTCCTTATAACATCGAAGAAGTTTGTCTTCAACATTTCTCTCCAAGACTTCAAGTTCATCTTGAAACCGTGGGTTCTCTTCCTTCATCCGCTTCAACCTGTATAAGGTTAGTGAGAGCCTCCCTTGCCATTCTTCCAAACCTTCCATGTCTTGTCGTCCAGCATGGCCTAAGCACAACGCTTCACCGGTGTTAAACCTCTCACCAAAGCATGCAGAATATGGAACTCTGATACCTACTATCACGAAGTGCAGTTGTATCACTTCTCATCACGTATTCAGTACCCCTGATAGCAACTGACACAAAGTGATAGTGGGATCAACTTATTCTTATTCAAATCAAATCCTGCAGAATCTGGGCTATGATACCAATTGTCATGCCCCTATCTTGGTGGTAGTCTTTCAGCTGGTCATAGGCAGGTGCGGCACCACCACTCAATTTCTTTTCAACAATAATTTCAAGTGTGGACTATGCCTAAAATTACATACTTAGTTTATTTTTCTCTTTCTAAGCATTTAACATTCATAACACAATGGAAACATGCATTTAATATTCTTTCGTCATCATTATCATTTACACATATGCACATTGGATACAGTGTTTTAATGGGTGGGGCAACTCCCTGAATATGAGTATTCCCAAAATGATAATAATAATCTTTTATAAATAAACATACATTTACAACCTTTGTGAGGGAGCCCCAATCTTCCCTTCAACAATTCTATCAAACAACACAATTCGGCCTCCACCATTCAATAGCGCCCAACTATCATTTAGGAGCGGCCACCCTTGCGGGGTTGGGTCACCCGCAACTCATTCAGCTCATCGTTCAGTTCAGTCGTTTAGACCTCCATTCACCTTGTTGTTCAGACTTTAATTCGACTGATTGTTCAGAAACATGTTCAACTCCGTTCAAACTTCCGTTCACCCAGTTGTTCAGACCTTCTTTCAGTCGTTCATTCAAAAACTTGTGCAGCTTCGTTCGGACTTCCATTCACCTAGTAATTTAGACCTTCATTCCACTGGTTGTTCAAAAACTTGTTCAAATCCGTTCAGACTTTCGTTCACCCGATCGTTTAAAACTTTGTTCGGTCGGTCATTCAGAAACTCGTTCAGCTCTGTTCAAACTTCCGTTCACTTGGTCATTCAGACCCTCATTTGGCCAATCATTTAGGAACACGTTAAGCTTCTTCCTGAACTCAGTGCTTCGATCTAGAGCCACCTGTACCTCACCCTTACTCTGTCCATCCACCTTGTAGCTCGCCCACCATTACCTTGAACTGTCCTTAAATGTTTGAACTTTGAATGATGCCTTCTCCTCTTCATGGCGTCCTTTAATTATATGGCCATCCATGGATATAACATGGGTCAGCCTGCACAGGCCAACCTCTCAACTCGGCTGACCATGCCCCCACTTTACGTCACCTTGCCCATGTCGTCACCCCGTTGGGTTCACATGCCCAACATTGCATCGTATAAGCTTACATCTAGAAAGTCTCCACACTTGGCCAAATTTTGGTTTTTCGACTCTCTGTTGGCTCATTGCAACTTATGTCTTGGGCACCTTTAACCGACTGTCCAATGCATCACAACACCGATTTGTCCCATCATTGCAACCTTTCGTCGCAACCGACTCACCCTCTGTCATGCCCCCAATTCTTTTTTCGTTAAATTGGCCGGGTACGGAGCCATCTAAGTAACCAACATCTTTCATTGTTAACTTACTTTGCGAACTATGCCTTAACATTCATTATTAAACCATGAATAACATATTAATGTGTGGAATCCATTAATATAAGAACATCTTAGAACAACAACATAAACACATTCATATGCAAGATAATTCTTTTATCATATATGAGAAGTTTTTAGAATTGACCGGGAGCTTGGCTCCACCGGTGTTACAATTGGGCGCTCACCTGTGCAAGAGTGCATGGTGGTCTCACCACGAATTAACCAAAATACAGCACAAATTTTCTTTGCGGGATCGGGCGGGCACACTCGCACATGACCCATGCCCAAATACAACCCAAAACTCCTTTCAACATTCCGGTGGGCGGGCACCTTAGAATGCCCTCCACCCACATTTCGAACGAACCATAAGTCATGCCAAAACTCTTGTAGCATGCCTGATGGGCGGGCGCATTATCGCTACCTTTTCTGTGGCTCTACTCCCTTTTCTGCACACTTCTTCCTTGTTGGACCGAGCCAAGTGCGATGCATCAAATGCATCCCTCGTTGCATATTTTATATGCTTCCTATCGTGGAGGTCATGCCCTCGGCCGACCCTCCATACTTCATCGAACCGCGTGCGTTTGCAACACTCCAACATTTCATGTGTGGTCGGCCCGCCCATGGCGAGGGACTCCCCACCCAACGTGTCCATTGTTTACGTTTGCCCATGGTCGACCAAATGACGAACCCTCCAACTCGCCATATAAATGATGGAGCACCAACTCATCCTCATAGATATGTTACGCCCTTGGTCGCCCCTTGCACTGTTTTATGCCTTAGTCAATTTCGTAGAGCGGGTGGAGCGCGCGCCTAGTTGCCTATCAACCGCAGCGCGTTACATCCTCGCCCACTCAAAATCATTGTCACCCTTGACAATCTTGACTGCCTCAGTATCTTTCAGTCATACTTCACAATATTATTCTTCCATCTCCAAAGTGAATCCTTTGATTCCTAGCTCTCTTCCACCAGTGCATTCTTCCATCTGACAAGAAACTCCCATTTCATGTGGCAACCAATCCCTATAGTTATGTAGCTCAAAATCATATCCAACTCCAGTCCCGGCTTGTCCACAATCTCGGCAGGTCCTCTCATCGGGTCAGCTTTCTTTGGATGATCAGCATTAAGTCTGCATCTCTTCAACTAACTCATGTGAAAAACCTGATGCTTCATGTGCATATGGTGCAGAAGCTCTAGCTCATAAGCAACTTCCCCCACTCTCTTCTTCACTCAGAATGGTCCCTCATACTTCTGTGTCAGTTTTCTTACAGTCCCCTTGGCTGGCTGAAACTGCTCCCCAGTAATCCTGAGAAACACCATATCTCCCACACTAAAGTGCACATCCCGTCTTCCTCGATTAGCCCATTTCTTCATTGTCCTTGCAGCTTCATGCAAGCGCAACCATGCCAACTCCAAGGTCTCCTCCGAAGCCTTCATGAACTTCTTTGTATGAGGACTCCTTATAAAACCTCGTGTCACTATTGTATGTGGTGCAACCAGCATCTATCCATTCACCAACTCAAATGGACTATACCCCATCTTGGAACTCTTTTGAATATTGTAGCTAAACTGAGAAATATCGAGAGTTCAGGCCAATTCTTCTAATCAACCATCACATAATGTCTCAAGTAATCCTCCAACAATGTGTTGATCCTCTCGGTCTGTCCATCTGTCTGTGGATGGTAACTCGAACTCATCAAAAATTTTGTCCTGACTAACGTGAACAATGTGGTCCAAAATCTGCCTATAAAACATGGATCTCTATCCGACACGATGCTTAATTGCATCCCCCAATACTTCACTATGTTCTTAAAGAACAACTCCGTAGTCCGCTCGGCTCCACAAGGCATATTTGTAGGAACAAAGACAACATACATGGAAAAACAATCAACCACGACCATAATCCCATTATACCCCTGAATCTGTGGCAACTGAGTGATGAAGTCGATTGAGACACTCATCCATGGCCTCTCAGGAATCGGTAAAGGCTGTAACAGTCCTCCTTGTCTCCGATTGTCCAATTTTTCCTGCTAACAAATGACACACGTATGTACATACTCCTCCACATCCTCTCGCATATTCTCCCAAAAGAATCCTCTCTCCAACAATGCTAAAGAATGACGCTGCCCTGGGTGGCCAGCCCATATTGATTCGTTGCACTCTTTCAAAAGGTGCCTCCTGAGTTCTGATGACTTTGGAACATAGGGTTGGTTTCCAAAGAACAAGAACTCGTCCCATAGAAAGAACTTTCGTGTCTTCCCCTCCTTTATCTGCTTCACTATATTCTGTGCCAAAGTATAGGTTTCAACACTTCCCTTGAGCTTATTTTGCATCTCTTCTGACATATGAATTCGACTCCTACTCCTCGTTGCCTAGTATTCACCCTCCAATGCTACAAGTTGTCCCTTCCTACTAAGGGTATCTGCTATTGCATTGTGTCTTCTCGGTCTATACTCGATAGTCATGTCGAATTCAGCCAAGAAGTCTTGCCAACGAGCTTGCTTTGCAGAAAGCTTTGGTTGTGACGCAAAATAACTTCCTACAACATTGTCAGTCTTGACAACAAATAACTTCCCAATCAGGTAATGCCTCCACACATGGAGACAGTGAATGATTGCAGTCATCTCTTTCTCATGGACCAGATACCTTCGTTCTCTATGCTGCAACTTCCGACTCTCGTACGCCACCGGATGCCTATCCTGCATAAGAACCCCTCCTATGGAAAAATCTGAAGCATCAATGTGTACCTCAAATGGTCTCTCGAAGTCCAGCAACTTCAGTATCGGTGCTGTAACCGTCCTCCTCTTCATGTCATCAAATTCCTTTTGACATTTATCCGTCCAATTCCACCTCTTGTCTTTCTTCAATAGGTCTGTCAGTTCCGAGGTTACCTTGGACTACCCCTCTACAAACTTTTGTTGGTAGTTGGTCATGCCCAAGAACACCCTCATCTCATGGAAATTCTTTGGTTCAACCCACTCCTCGATCGCCTTCACTTTGCTCGGCTCCATCCGTATCTACCCTTGACCAATAATATGCCCAAGGAGTAGAATCTTGGTCTGAGCGAACACACACTTAGACTTATTCAAGAACAATTGATTTACGCTTATTGCTTCGAACACCATCGCCAAGTGCTTCTTATGATCCTCCATGTTGTCACTCTACACCACTATATCGTCCAAGTACACTACTACGAATGAATCCAAGTATGGTCGTAGGACATCATTCATTAAAGTACAAAACGTAGTAGGAGCATTGCACAACCCGAATGACATAACAAGGAACTCAAAACTATGATACCTTGTTACTATCGCGGTCTTCTTCTCGTCTCCTTCAATTATTCGCACCTCATAATACCCATGCCTTAAGTCTAGTTTGGAAAACACTCAGGCTTTCGCAAGCTTGTCAATGCAATCAACAGCTAATGGCAAAGGATACCTATTCCTTACCATCTGCTTGTTCAATGCACGGTAATCACAACACATCCGTAGCTCATTCGAATCCTTCTTCTACTCGAACAATACCAAAGCTCCATAAGGGGACCTTGAAGGTCTGATGAAACCTGCATCAGCTAACTCCTTTAGCTGTCGTTTCAATTCCTCCAACTCATGTCCTAACAATCGATAAGGTGCTTTAGCCGGGGGTTGCTTTCCTAGCTCAAGCTCAAGCTCAATGCTATGGTCCACTGCACGCCTTGGTGGAAGTTTCTTCGGTATCTCATCAGGCATCAAATCCTTATATTTGGTCAGCACCTCAGGAATCTCGGCTGCAACAGGCGTCCCCACTCCATCACCTTCGACTCCCTTGAACATCACCGCGTATCTCTCCATATATGACTCCTTCATAGTTTTCTCCAAACATAGTGCAGAAACATGCTGCACCTTGACTTCCCTCCTTTACCTATGAGTGGGCAAAGTCCAAGTTTGTGACTGTCCAACCAGCACCACCTCATCACAGAAGGGGACAACAGTAGCCCTGTTGCCCTTCAAGAAATCTTGTCTGAGTATCATATCGAAATCGTTCATCTCCATCACTGTGAAGTCCAACTGACCCTTACAGTCTTTTATCTGCACAGGCACTTCATGTGCCAAACCCACCACTTTAGCTATAGAGTTCACTGCCTTGACTTCCACATTTGATGGGAAGATCATCAGTCCAACCTCTTTTGCCAACCGTGTCGTCATGAAGTTATGAGTGGCCCCCGTGTCCACCAGAGCTTGAATGGTCTTGCCATGAACCATCATGTCCACGAAACCCAGACTGTTCATCCACGATTTCTCCATAACTTTTCCCTGCATACATGTCTGTTGCGTTCATCAAGAAATGGCTTTACCACCTGTGGAACTACTCCGTTAAGCTTCTTCAACCCTGAATCAGCTCTGATACCACCTATCAAGAAGTGCAGGTGTGTATCATCTTCATCATACACCGGCTTCACTCATCGTAAACCTGCTCTGATACTACCTATCACACCCCCAATTCTTTTTTCATTAAATTAGTTGGGTGCGACAACACCTAAGTAACCAACATCTTTCATTGTTATCTTACCTTGTGAACTATGCCTTAACATTCATTATTAAACCATGAATAACATATTAATGTGCGGAATCCATTAATATAAGAACATCTTAGAACAATAGCATAAACACATTCATATGCAAGAGAATTCTTTTATTATATATGAGAAGTTTTTACAATTCACCGAGAGCTTGGCTCCACTGGCATTACAACCAAGTCCGGCTCCCACCCGTGCAAGAGCGCACAATGGTCTCACCGTGACTTAACCAAAATATAGCACAAGTTTTCTTCGCTGGATCGGGCGGGTGTGCCCATGCATAAACCACACCCAAATACAACCCAAAACTCGTTTCAACATTTTGGCGGGTGGGCACCTTAGAACGCCCTCCACCCACACTTCGATCGAACCATAACTCATTACAAAGCTCATGTAGCATGCTCGGCGGGAGGGCGCATTAGCGCTGCCCTTGCTGCGGCTCTACTCCCTTTTCTGCGCACTTCTTCCTTGTTCGACCGAGCCAAATGCGATACCTCAAATGCATCCCTCGTCCCATAGTTTATATGCTTCGTATCGCGGAGGTCGTGCCCTCGGCCGACCCTCCATACTTCATCCAACCGCGTGTGTTTGCAACACTCCAACGTTTCATGTGTGGTCAACTCGCCCATGGCGCAGGACTGCCCACCCAACGCGTCCATTGTTTGCGTTTGCCCATGGTCGGCCAACATGACGAACCCTTCAACCCGCCATATAAACGATTGAGCACCAACTTGTCCTCATAGATATGTTACGCCCTTTGTCGCCCCTTGCACTGTTTTATGCCTTAGTCAATTTTGCAGAGCGGGTGGAGGGCGCGCCCGGTTGCCTATCAACCGCATGGCGTTACACCTTCTCATCGACTCGTCACACCCGCTGATTCGCCGCTCACTAGGCTTGTCGCATTTCACCTAGAGGGCACCCAACTCATTGCATGCCAACCACCGACTCATGGGCTTGACACCAACCAACCCAAGAAAGACAAATAAATTTAACGATAAAATTCAAGAGAGTTTAAGTGTTAACCTTGGCCATTAGATATATGACTAAGAAAAACTTTTTAATAATACAAATGATCACCGACCTTTATTTATAAAATGTAATAAATTTATTAATTTTATATATACAATTTTACAATTCCTTTCAAGAAACATAGTATCAACATAATTAGTTTTAAATAAAATATTAAATCTGAGGTCGGTTATGAAATGCCAACCTAAAATACCCCACCCAACTCGTCGCAGGCCAACCGCCGACTCGTGGGCTTCACACGAACCAACCCAAGAAAGACAAACAAATTTAACTATAAAATTCACGGGAGTTTAAATCTTAACCTTGGCCATTAAATCTTAACCTTGGCCATTAGATATATGGCTGAGAAAAACTTTTTAATAATACAAATGATCACCGGCCTTAATTTATAAAATTTAATAAATTTATTAATTTTATAGATACAATTTAACAACTCCTTTTTAATAGAAACATGCATATCAACCTAATTAATTTTAATTAAAATATTAAATTCGAGGTAGGTTACGAAATGCCAACCTAAAATACCTGAGACCTCATTTCGATATTAAACTCATCAGGGATTTTATATCTTATCAGATGCCTGCATGAGATCTTTTCAATGTACTGGTTATCAGAGTATTTTATCAAATACGAGAAGCGTACACGAGATCTTTTAGATCTGAAGATTATCAAGTATTTTTATCGAATCCGTCAAGCGACCGTGACATCTTTTCGATGTAAAGGTTATTGGTTGTTTTTATCATTTCAAATACCTGCAGGAGATCTTTTCGATTTGAATATTATGAAGTATCTTATGAAGTCTCTCAAACATCCGATATATATATATATATTTTATAAAGCAGTGGAGCATACATAGTTTATATTAGTATTTTATCCAAACTCTGCATTATACATAATTTGTTTAAGAATGGTATGAAATCCGTATTAGGATCACGTGTAATCATGTTGTGTGGCACGATGATAGTGTTACATCTACATCTATATCAATTTAAATTTCCTTAAATTGCATGACTCTCCAAATATTTGGCGTTGATCCTTTCCTCTCCAGTTATCCGGTAGTAGACTTTTAGAGAACTGCGTGCCTCTCCAAGTATTTGCCGTTGACCTTCTATGTTTGTGTTCCCGAGACGTCCGTCAATTTCAATTTCCTTCGGATTCCATGCCTCTGCAGGCATTTAGCGCGACATTTTATTCGCATGATGTCTGCTACTTTCTAACTCTTTTGACATAACGATGCCATGCTTGGTAAGTTTGTTGCTCGGCGTGGTGATCGTCCACTCCTTTACCTATATTTTAGGTCACTTCATTTCCCCTGCGTATAGAACTATTTTTTTATTATAATAAATTATTTTAAGCTAAACATTAAATTCGTTTATGAAATCCATTTGGTTGACATTTATTCCGCAATTTAACTATGTAGTCATTATTTTTACTAATGTATATACAATTATTTTACAATTTTTAAAATGGTAATAAAAAGTGTATCTTAATTTTTAACTTATCAAGAGTTGAGAATGATTAAATTTCTTGAGTCTCAAACTTTTTTAAAGTGCCAAACTTAAATAAAAATTTTCACTTAAAAGATTTATCTCTTTAGTTCATCAATAAATCTACGCTAATTTTCTCTATCTCTTTTTACATATACACACACACATATCATTTATTAACTCCATGTTGACCATAAAAATCATCACAAGTCTTTATTTTGAATAACATACCAATAAAATGTTTTAAACTATTTTGTTTATTATAGATAGTTGACATTGAAGTACTGAATTATTTTATTTAGACACACATTGTCAACATTTTTTTTTTGTTATTGATATATTTTTAAATACACATCTCCTTCATATTTGGGAGGTAGAAAACAAACACATGTATATAAATTTTTGTTATTGATTTCCTTCTAAGTTTACATAAGAATTCATATATAAATAAAATAATTACATATGTGTACGTAACTAAGCATAAGAGATAAATATATCTCCTTTAATATAACTAAAGTTGATATAAAAATTAATTATTTAAAAGTAACATTCTATATATATATATATTTAAAGTTACATGAAATATATTAAAAAACACGCAATGAATGTGTTTCTCAAATAAGATATTGAAATATTTTTCAGCAATAAAGGAAATACACATTTAACTTATAATTAAATGTTGAAATATTTCTTACTTTTGATTATTCTATCTCTTTTGATGTAAAATTGACATAAACTTATGTTGACATAGAAATATTTTATTGATGGATACACTTTTTGTTTCTAATATTTTATGAAAAAACACATTTCAACATTATTTTAAGCATGAAATGAGTTAGACATATATTTCATGTTTCGTGTAATATCTATATTTATTTGGGTCTTGTCTACGGAGACGCCAATTTTTCTCTCACAACCAAAAAGCCATTTTTTTTTCAAAAAATATGACAATAGGAGCATTTGAATTCTGATTTTGATGGTGGAAATAGATTTAGCACAAGAGAAAATAATTGGGGAACCTAGAATATTAAATCTTGACAACTATAACCCAAATTTCCATAAATTTCTGCTAGAATTTATCAAAATCATGCTGGAATTTCCATTGCTTTCTAAGAAAAAATGATGCCTCATTGGTGGTGGAAATAAATTTAGCACAATAAAAAACTTTTGGGGAAACTAAAATATTGAAGCTTGACAACTATAAGCCAAATTTCCAGAAATTTCTGCTACAAGTTATCAAAATCATGCTTCCATTGTTTCCAAGCAAAAATGATGCCTCAGTAGACTATGACATTATTTTTCAATAGAGCATCTAAAATTTCAATTTAATTAACAATAATCAATAAATAGATTGTGGATATTTGACCTATAAAAAATATCCATGGAATATTTTTAGTAAGAGTTAGGAGAAGGGGTGGAGATTTATCTCAATCATAGTTATGTCCTTCTTGCCTTGATAAATTTAAAATGTTATAATTATATTCAATTAAACTATTATTAAAAAAAATTCATTGTGATATTGAAAATCATCAGTGGTTCAGATATAGTAACAAAGAAGTTACAGGTTGAAAAATATCACGTAAAGTGGGCATGAAGCCTCATCTAAGAAAAATATTGTTACTATATTATAAATGTATATATGTATAACTAGTATATTGATATTTTTATAATTAATAAGATTTTCTTTTAAAGGAAAAATATTGTATTTCATTGCAAACTAATATTTACATGGATAAACTAGTGACGCTAGACCATTCTTACACAAGTGCGACTGAACCATAGCTAAAAGTGCACTCTTACTTGAGGGGTAAGTGATATTGTTAGGCCCCTATACTATAGTGTAACCCCTTATTGTTATTAGTACAACCCACTTATTATAGTGATGTACCCATGTAGTGCCCATATTGTTACTATTGTGCCCCATAGAAGCCCACTATTGTTATTATTGTGCCCTTACATTATTATTGTTATGTCGGCTCTGATTATGTTATGACCCCTTAGACTCCTATATATAGAAATGAGGTATTTTCATTTGTATCATCCAAGAATTGTTCATTTATGTCTTGTAAAGGAGGTTTCCCCCTCGAAGAGGTTGAATTCTAAGGCGTTGATCTATCTTTTCTATCTTTTTCTTGAGCTGGTTTCATAACACACCGCCAAGTCTCCGGTCGACAATCAAGCACTACATCAATTGCATCATTCATTGCCAAGTAAGGCAGGTCATACCATGTCTGTGCAGGGTCCTTTTGCGCCCTGATGGACACATGGTGAAAATATTCTTTAAACTTTGCATAACCCTCCAAGTTGGCAAACACCGTAGGCAACAACCGTGGTTTGCGATTGATAGCCATGTGGATGTTCATCTCCATCAAGATCCAGAAGATCTTGTTGTCCTTGATGCACTGCGCATCCTTGGTCACCCACAATGAAGCATACTTCGCTGCTTCTGGTAGCTCTAGCGTGACCGAGGGGAATTCACTGTCCTTTGGCAGCTCCCATGCTACTAGCACAATCGACAACAAGAGCCACGTGTATTGGAAGGTCTAGCTAAGCTCATGTACCTTGCAGTAGTTTGCAAGGAACTCACCGCAGAGATAGTGAACCCAATTGAATTGGACTCCTTTAGTGCACTAGGTTGCTAGCACGACGACAAGCACCGACACCTCATCGGTGCGACACTTCCTCATCACCTTTCCGACCAAAATCTGCATGGCCACCTTGACTGCAGGGTCACTGATACTTGATATGGCATATTCACGTGACTTCTTTACAAGCTTATATTTCTCCTTCATGGCCTCTGCGAGGGCCTACTCACCACCTTTTCCGCCAAACATCATGGCCAGATTTTCTCCTATGTAGGGCAATTGCATGATCCTATGGATCAATCTGTCGGTGGTGGGTATTGGCTCCTTCAGCCACAGGCACCCATCATGCACTAAGCATAATAGTTGCTTGATGACCAAAACTGTAATCGAGGTGCAGTTGTAGTGCGGCACCCATAGCAAGTTGAGCAACCCTGCCTTGTCTACTCCTCTGAGCCACTTCGGCGGCTCCAATGTGGTTATCCCAGTGGTTGTATCAATAATGCGGCATATTAGCTGCTCGGTCGCAAAGTGCGGGAACTTCTCATGGTCAGCTAAGTCCTAGTCTTCAAGATTTAATAGAGGAGCCCACCCCAAGCGCAGTCCTTCAAAGACAATCTCATCCGGCAGCAAAGGGGTTTGCAAGCGGACCTTGCTCTCATTGATATATTTTGGCACCTTAGTCTTGCCCTTGCGCGAAGGGACGTACTCAGGCAACCGAGTGATAGGGTCAGCACCCTGGACTTCAACTTCCTCCACATCTATTCCCAAGTCCTCATCGTCCATCGGGATGTCTTCAATTTCTTCCTCCTCCGGTTCCAGATTGATGGATTTTCCCTTTTCCTGTGCAGTGGGCTTGTCCTTCGATGGATTTTTTCTCAACGATGTGCACACCAGTATTGCAGGCTACTTTCCCTTTTTATCCTTTGCACTCTCCTTGGTTGGGGTCGGCATTGGTCTCAACATACATGGCAATTTGGGGACTTCCGTTAATACTTTGGCAACCTCTGGAGCAGCTTCTTCTGATAATACTTCTAGCACAACCTCCTCAGCTGTCACTGCTTTAGTCTCCATAGCTATTGCACATGTCAACATGACGCTATTCAACAGTGCTCGTGTCGTCTCTGGTAATTTCTCAAACGCCGAACTCGCTATCAAAGCCTCGAATAATTCTCAGTTCATGTGCGCCAGAGAGCTCAACAAATCAATTCTCAAAATGCCAAGTGTTTTTCATTGGGAAACCACCTGTAATTTATAGGGCATTTTGAATTCAAATATGACTCTTCCCCCCACATTCGGTTCATTAATGCCAAATTGGCGGTAGATTTTCAAGGATTTGATCCATAATTATGTATTAAATGTCGACCACCCACTCCATTTGGCCGCATTTCTACCGTCAAATCATGAACAGTGACTTTAACGATCACTTTCCGGCGAACCTGCACGATTTCTCCCTGAGTAGCGCAACTCCTTGCGCATTGTTGCAAACCCTGTGACACTTCATTGCTTCGCACAATCCTTTGATCATGCAGCTCCCCAACTTGGGCAGCGTAGTTTATAGTCCTGTGCCTCCTTTCAATTTCCTGGAGCGCTAAGATTGTGCTACCTTCATATAGTCACATGGCCGGACCACCAGTGTATGGCTTCAATCTGTTTCCATTCACCTTTCTTGGGAAGGGATCTCCATTCAACTTAACCAACTGAACTGCTCCACCTTCGGTAATCTTCTTAATAACATAGAGCCCTAACCAGTGCATTCTGAACTTCCCTGGAAATTTATCAAACTTACTATCATATAACAACACCAAATCATTTACCTTAAAGGTGCGCAGCTTAATGTGCTGATAATGCCATGATTTTCCGTGCTGCTTTTGGACCTATTTGTGGAATCCAGCTAGAAATCTCTCTTCCTCAAGCTCAGCCAATTGCACAAGCCTCTCTTCCAGGGCTCCGTGATCCATCATACCCGTGAGTGTCGCTATGCGTAGAGTAGGCATAATGTATTCCATGGGCATCACTGCTTCAACACCATATACGAGTCTAAAGGGTGTCTGTCCAGTCAAATTTTTGCACGTTGTCCAATAGGCCCATAGTACTGCGGGTATGCATAGGTCCCAATCACTTCACTGAGCGTTGCAAACCTTGGTCAGTGCGTTCTCTAGTACTTTATTGAATGCTTCCACCATCCTGTTAGCCTGTGGGTGATAAGGTGTGCTCTTCTGGTGATATACCTGAAATTCTTCTGTCAATGTGCTGATCATTTCATTTAGAAAGTGCATACCACGATCGCTCATCAGAATCTTTGGGCAACCAAATCGCGTCAGTACATACTCAAAGAGGAACTTTGCGATAGTCGCGCTTGTGCAATGCTTCACAGGTTGTGCCTCTGCCCATCTATTCAAATACTCCGTCGCGGCGATAATGTACCGGGCTCCCGTCCTCTTCCCTTGGGGCTGAATGGGTCCCACAAAATCTATCGCCCATTTCTCAAAGGGTTGTAACGTCATCTGTGGATTCAGAGGCAGCTCATTCCTTGGTGATGGCATGCTTGTCCTTTGACACACATCACATGCTTTGTAGTAAGATTTTGAATCCTGATGGAGGGTTGACCACCACAACCCTGCGTGTAGAATCTTCTGCGCGGTTGCTCTCCCTACATAATTACCTCCTGCGGCGCCCCCATGAGCCTCTGCGAGGATACTGCTCCTTTCAAACTCAAGTACATATCATCACAATATTTCATCAAACCCCATTTTGTACAGATGCCCAACAATGACAGAAAAGTTTGCCGCACGCACCACTAACTCCTTTTGCTGGACGATGTAACCTTCCGGGGTAGTTCCTATCGTTAGGAAGTGTATGATATCTTCAAAATGATCGTCTGCGACACACACTGCAAATAGCTGCACGTCAAGCAATCCCTCCTCCAAATTGGTGGGCTCTTCCCTTATTTCGATGTGCGACAGATGGTCTGGTGCCACATTCAGTCGTCCAAGCTTCACAATAACCTCAAAATCATACTCCTAGAACAATAACAACCATCTACAGATTCTCCCCCCCAACACAGGCTTATTGACCAGGTATTTCAACGCAGAATGATCCATATACATCTTAAAATGTCCACCCAGCAAATAGTGTTTAAACTTCTGGAGTGCGCATACCATGGCTAACCCTTCGCACTCGGTGGTGGAATAGTTCTTCTCGGCCTTGGATAACCTTGTACTTGCGAACGCTATCGAATGGTCCAATTCTCCTATGCCAGCCTATGTCAGTACCGTTATACATGATGCGTTGACATGTACATGAAACTCCTTCTTCCAATCTGAGAAGACTAAAATCAACGCGGTGAGCATCTTTTGTTGCAATAAATCCAAGCTTTTCTTACAGTCCTCGTTCCAACATAATGTGACATCCTTTTTCAACAACTTTTCCATATGTGCGGTGATCTGGGCATAGCCCTTGATAAACTTCTTGTAATACCCAACATGTCCTAAGGTTGTGCGCAACTGTTTCACACTCCTCGGTGCTTCCAAGTTAAGTATCATTGCGATCTTCGCAGGATCTACCATCAGTCCCTGTTTGCAAACCACATGACCCAACAGGGTCCTAAAAGGAACACAAAACATGCACTTCTTCATATTGAGTGTGATCTGGTACCTTCGATAGGTATCTAGAATCAGACGCAAACTTGTGACATGGCATTTCACCGGCCCAAACACAATCCAGTCATCAAAGTACACTTCCAGAAAATTATGAATAAATTCCTTGAACGCAGCAAGGACTATGTGCGAAAAAATCGCAGGCGCATTCTTCAATCCAAAAGGCATTACAGTGTACTGAAACACATGCCCATTCAATCGCGAAGGTCGTCTTGCTTCTATCCTTTAGCGCGATTTTGATCTGATGGTACCCAGAGAACCCATCACTGAAGGAATATGCTTCTTTGCCACCTACATTATCCAATACCTCATCAGTGAACAAAGTTGAGAAAGGATCATGTACGCAAGCGTCATTCAACTTCCTGAGATCTATGCATATTCTTATTTCATCCTTCTACTTCTTTTCCTATACCACCATTGGGCTTACCCAATCAGCTTCTTCTATGAGCTCAATGATACCTGCCGCGAGCATCTTGTCTAGCTCTAAGCGGACCTTCTCCTTATACTTCGGATTGAGGCGGTACGGTCTTTGCTTAACCAGATTCATGTCGGGTTTTAACGTGATCTTCATAACACCAAAGTCTCATATTATCCCTTTTAGCTCCATAAACTTGGTAGGGAACAAATCCTAGTATTCAAGGAGCAATTTAGCGACCTTATCCACCGTTACGTCATCCCAGTAATCTCCAATCTTCGTGAATTTGGGCTCTGCCTCTGTACCAATATTTCCCTGTTTCGTTTTTAATGGCACGGTTATATTAGGATTCTCAATCTATGGTCCCTCAACCTCGCCGTGACCCTCTGTTTCACAGATGTTAATCTTTCGCGGATCCTCATCCTTTTCTTTAGCAGTCACATTGTACCATTCTAGCGCATGGCTCATCTAAGTAGTCCAATCGGGTTGAATTAGATCCAAAGGATCCTGCAATATGCTAAAGATTGTTGCTTTCACTTCTTGTAGCGCTTGGTCAATACAGCCAAACCTGTCTTCAAGACTGAATGTCATTATGAATCCTTCGTGCAGAATATCCCATTCCCCTGTACGATGGTGGAGCTCTGTTTCCAAGTACCAGTTCATCGGGATGACATCCAAGGTATGACAGAACAAGTGCACCCACTCCGGTTGGAGCTTCACTCCATAAGCCTGCGCCCATTTGGCCAAGTGTACGCACAGATCATCCTTCCTGTCATAATTGTCTGTCATTCATACCTTCGGCTTCCCGAAGCATGTTCTCATCAACCTCCTACACGTGCCAATCATCAAAGCTACCCTTGTGCATACCCCACCACCTTGCAGGCGTAGCGTGTAGTGCCCAGTCCAAAGTTTGGAAGCACTGCTTCTCTAGTACCTCCCTCTCAAATGCATCCAAAAATATATCTACATCATTCAAGCCATCATAGGTGGGCAGATTTCTTACCTCCAATGACACACAGTGCAACAACTAGGTCATCATGTTACAACTCAATGTGGTTACTTCATGTAATCGATTTGCCAGTGCTCTAATTCTTCATCAGAGTTCGAGGTGCAGGAACTCTCGCGATCCCATGTAATTCGTCCATCCGCTGTTGGATTCACCCAATCTTGGTCTCGCGTTGTTATCTTATATATACAGTGCAAATCATCATTGCTCTTATATGCGCGGACTGGTTCAATGTAGCACGATCCTTCAGTGGGATCTAGGGATACTATTACGTGGAGCGATTTCTTCTCAAATATCATCTTTCGCTTCTTTAGGTTGATTACCCCGTTCATGTCAATAGCCCAATCAATGCCTAGGAGCGCAGGGTAGGGGTTGTTGTCATCCACAATTTCTATTACTTCAAAATCAGCCAACACGTTCGCGCCTTCAATATCTACAGTCACCCCTTGCACCTGCCCCATGGGGATGATCTTCTGCTAATTTTCCATCCTTAACTGAATTAGAGACCACTGCAGCGCGGGTCTTCCTATCCGTTCCCAAGTCTGCTTTGGTATAACGTTTGTGTCTGACCCAAATCCAAAATAACCTGATCCATTTCATACTCTCATATCTGCGCGGTCAGTCTCATCTTTTGTCCTGTCCTTTTTTTATGCTTACCATTTTTTGTACCACACGCAGTTCACCCGAAGTGATTCTGGCACATCTATTTATAAATTCTCGTAAGCCCTTCACGGCCTTGCTATCCCACAACAACTTCATGCAGGTGTCTAGAAAGGTCGTAAGCATAGAGGGGTCCATTTCCTGATTAAGCTTATCCTTGCTCCCTGAGGTGGAGGCCTCAATGAAGCTCTTCTTCGCTTCCATGAATGTTTAACATGCGCGCTCCAAATCAAATTCAGCCTCCTTTGTCGGGGCTTTGCGAACCCATGCACTATCTTTGGGCTATTTCCCCTTATCATCCGTTGTTGCAATTCCACTTCGGAGCACTATATTCACAATCCAATCCTCTTTGCGAGGCTCAGACTTCATCATCTGCAGGTTCTGAGTCAACTGAGGTGGTAGCGCCCCTTTGTTGCATATCCTTGCTATCAGCATAGGATAGTCCTCTGTTTCATGATCAAACAGAGCGCAATATTTGCATGAGGGACGCGTTGGGTTAGTGAAATCGCAGGCATAGTGTCCTGGTCCTCTGCAATTGTAGCATATTAGTTGTCCCTGACCTCTGCCAGATCCTCCTCTGCCTCAGTCTCGTTCGCGCCAATGAAAGCTTGTTCGCGCCATCCCTGCACTCTGGTCAGGGGGCCACGTTTTTGCTTGAACTCTATAGGGGGACCCATGCGCTGTCTTCGGGTTGTTTCCCCTTATCATCCCCTGTTGCAATTCCACTTTGGAGCTCTATATTCACATTCAGATCCTCTTCCTGAGGCGCAAACCTCATCATTTGCAAGTTCTGAGTTAGTTGAAAAGGTAGTGCCCCTTTATCGCATATCCTCGCTATAAGAGTAGGCCAGTCCTCCGTTTCATGATCAAATAGAGTCCAATATTTGCACAACGGACACATTGGGTTAGTGAAATTGTGGGCATAGTATCTTGGTCCTCCGCAATTGTAGCAGATTAGCTGTCCCCGACCTCTGCCAGGTCCTCCTCCGCCTCTGCCTCATCCGCGCCCCTAAAAGCTTGTTTGCGCCATCCCTGCGCTTTGGTTAGGGGGCCACGTTTCTGCTTGAACCCTATAGGCGGGAGTTATGTCCATCATCAATTCATAACTTCTGCAATTGCACTCATCATGCCCTACCTACCTACAGAAGTTGTAGAACAGTGGTTGTGGTGTTTGTACAAACTTCTACAACAAATAAAAGTTATCCATCATATGTTTTCCTGCTACTTGACATATAGCGCACCACAATGCAGGCCCCACACTTGGTCTTGCTTGAGCTTCTGGCCTTAAAGGCATCAGTCCTCCTCCTGCAATATAGCTCGCAAAGACCAGGCAATGGTCTTTGTCATGCCCCTAACCTTTACATTTCAAGCACCATACCTCTTCGCGCACCTCCGGTTGAACTGTTCTATCATGCTTCAAACTTTGCATTTCAAGGCAAAGATTTTGCAACTGCACATGGATCTGTTGAACCCCCAGATTCAGATCTTGCATTGGTGTTTCATGCAATCTCATTGTAATATCCAAGGCCTCTGCCTGAGTCGTAATCTTCTGCTATGACAGCGCAATCGTTAGGTGTGGTAGGATCGAAGCCACGAACCACTCGCAGTGCTGTCCATTTGTTAAATTCATATTAGCTTTGCGGATTTTACACTTCAACCACTGATCCAATTCCCAAGGTGTCTCTCTTGGTTTCATCACGATTTCCTTGAACCCCACAATCGACTGTGCCTCAGATTTAGACCTACTGAACTCTTTATTCAACGTGGTCTGGATGTCTGCCACCCCAATGTTTGGGTTATCATTAGAGTACTTAATGTACCAGGTTAGTGCGCGATCCTGCAGAGCACTAACTAGTGTTTCCTTCTTCATGTGATCATCTGTGATGCCCTGAGCTTCCCATACAACTTTCACAACGAACCAAAACTTGTCCGGGTCCTCATTCCCCAAGCCTTCAAACAAAGGCAACTTTATTGAATTTTCCATACTAAACCACGATGGAGGTGGTGGTGGTATGGGTGAAGTCACAGGTGATGGTGGTGAAGTTGGGGTTGGTGTGGGTGGAGGTGTCAGTGGCAGGAATCCTTGTCTTATCAACTAAATTACACTTCACAGAGAAGCCCGCACTACTCCCTATTCGTCGCCTAATGGAGGTGAAATCAATGGACTATATTCAGGACCCTTTCTTCCTTCGTTCTTGTAAGTCTTTCCGCTTCGTGTAGCTCCGAACATCAAGGTAGCTACATAACCCGTTTCTCCATAATAACATCTTAATCCAGGTATTCAAAGACTTCAAGTACTTACCTCGTGGACCTTTGAAAAAGCATCGCTCAGCCTCCCTGTAGCTAACTGATATATCGACTGTGAATTCAGTCACAAATCCTCCTATGATGCAGTCTAGCCAATGATCGACAGCATGGGCGATCTTATCCTTAGAGGCTTCCAGTCTTTGTATCAGCGTCGGGGCCGAGACAATAGGACCGTCAAGTTTCCACCTTCCTTAGCTATCCGCTAGCTTCGCGATCCACTCATATAACTCTACTAGAAAGGAACAGAAAAAGATCTTGTGGATTTCTGTATATAAATACTTGTCCAACCACTGTTCTTTTGTCAGTCACATGTTTTTGTTCTCTTGCGCCGCGAATTCGTGGATTTTCCTATCCAACCAGTCTTCAATTTCTTTTTTAGTTGGATTCCAATGATACGACATCACACATCTCTTATGCAAATTCCGGTCCCGCCAATGAAACCATTTGTTCGCTGCGTGGGGCCTGACCCAGGTTCAGCGTTAGATAGCCAAACAAATCCCTACACTATTGGCCCTTTCGACATCAGCCCGTGGAGCGTGGACCAAAGTCTCACCCAAAGCAGTATGGGGGGATGCTGGAACCAAGTTTCTGCACCCTGAGATGGTCGTGATGTCGGTTTATAACCTTTGTTCCTGCTTTCGTGCAGGTCACTAAGTCTCAAGGCTCTGCTAGTCTAGCCCTTTACTCCGCCCTTCAGTACCTCCGCAAAGGAGTACGATTGACTTTCGCGCAACCCTAACCTGCGGTTCAAGTACTTTCGCACTGCTATGAAAATGTTTTGAACAGGTTTCCAAGTTGTTTTGAGTGCTTTACTTATCTTATTAAACAATCACAGTTAGCGTCGCGTAATCTGATATTCTGATTTGTGTTCATTTACCCAAGATAATCACATACATTTGCGCATTACATAAACATTGTAAATTAAACCCAAAACACAATATAACCAGATGCATTAACAAGAAATAAATACACAGAATTTGCAGAATACTTTTTTTTATTAATATCTTCAGATGATTACAGACTCTATCCACCCTGCGCACACAGCTGCAAGGGTCCGCGCACTCAGCTGCGGACTTCCAATTTAGGCCTCTGTGCACTTAGCTGCAAAGCCTCTACCTACACTAAGATCCGAAACTTAGACTTCTCTACCCAGACTCCCAACCTTGTCTTCGCTACCAAAAACTTATCCATTTCAAAAACTACTTAGATCTTACTTACTTAGCTTTTTTTATACACTCCCATGGTCTGTGGATCATGGGTAGATCTTTACAGCTGACTTTACACTTTACAAAATAAGGGCGGACAATCCTTTATGACTTATGACACCTTAGCGCTCCGTGACCATAAAATGCGGAGACTTCATAATTTTATTACAAAATTTGACCCAAACCATGGGCTTTTAGCCCCAAAATTGTCCTTGGGGGATCTCATTCCCAACACCATTGCTCTTGCTCATGCCTTAACTAACAACATTCAACAAGCCTCAAGATAGAAGTGGATTCCTCTGGGAATGTTATAAACACAATTTTGATGCAACACTAAGGAACCATCACATAGATTTCTAAGACTTTATTAGACATTGTTCTAATTATCCAATTTATGATAGAAAGATATATACGTTGGTTCAAGTAATGAATTGTTTTCATGAACCATTCACAATGATTATAAACCTCTTTAGTTTCTCCATAGAAAATAAGATCAAGAATTCACACCACATGAAATCAATTACAAGTTCGCAACAATTTAGTATTGCAATTAACTATTAAAAAGGAAACCCAAAAAAAGTAAATATTTACAATCATGATGGAAAAAAAAATGGATTGCCAATGTTTGTGCAATTTCAACTATTTTGGTTTCATATTTCCATAGAACCTTACATGCAATGTCTAAAATGTTAATGTTTTTGTAGTCCAAAAAAACTAAGTGATGGCAATGGTGGGATGAGTTCTTTAATGACTACCATGAATGTCGTATGTTGATACCTAACAATTACATGTGCACAAGATTCTTGAGGACAAAGAGACAAAGTTAGGAATATGACATGTTATAATTCTTCGGTTTCTATGTGAAAATATGCTTAATTGTTCATCCACACAAGAGGTATGGCTAAGATGTATAATGGAAAAGTTAATAAAAATCCATCCCCTTACTAAGTGTTATTGTTATTAATAAGATCACTAATATTGAGTGCATTTAAGATTGTTATATGTGAACTAATCCCTTAAGCCTGGAAGACCTATAATCTACTTTGTGTTTTTTCAACTCATCTAGAGTTATTATGAGATATCACTAAGATGACTAGATTTCAAAGAATATAATATAGGTGGTGTCTCTACAAGTCTACATAACCCCCTCATGCCACATGTTCTTTTAATACGTTAAACCACAACAAAGTCTATTTTGGTGGAGAATTTTCATATTATGTTGTTTTAATACATTAAACCACAACTAAGTCTACTTCACTTGGGAATCATTCAAAGAGATCAAAAGAATCAAGTTGCCATTGCTCTTGCTCATGCCTTACCTGGCAACATTCAACAAGCCTCAAGATAGAAGTGGATTCCTTTAGGAATGTTATAAACACAATTTTGATGCAGCACTAAAGAACCATCACATAGATTTCTAAGACTTTATTAGATATTGTTCTAATTATCCAATGTATGATTGAAAGATACATACATTGGTTCAACTAATGAATTGTTTTCATCAACTATTCACAATGATTATAAACCTCTTTAGTTTCTCCATAGAAAATAAGATCAAGAATTCACACCACATGAAATCAATTACAAGTTTGCAACAATTTAGTATTGCAATTAATTATTAAAAAGGAAACCCAAAGAAAGTACATATTTACGATCATGATGGAAAAAATAATGGATTGGCAATGTTTGTGCAATTTCAACTATTTTGGTTTCATATTTCTATAGAAGCTTACATGCAATGTCTAAAATAATTTTTTTGTAGTCCAAAAAAACTAAGTGATGGCAATGGTGGGATGAGTTCTTTAACGACTACCATGAATTTCGTATGTTGATATCTTACAATTACATGTGTACAAGATTCTTGAGGACGAAGAGACAAAGTTAGGAATATGACATGTTATAATTCTTCGGTTTCTATGTGAAAATATGCTTAATTGTTCATCCACACTAGAGGTATGGCTAAGATGTATAATGGAAAAGTTAATAAAAATCCATCCCCTTAGTAAGTGTTATTGTTATTAATAAGATCACTAATATTGGGTGCATTTAGGATTGTTATATGTGAACTAATCCCTTAAGCCTAGAAGACCTATAATCTACTGTGTTTTTTCAACTCATCTAGAGTTATTATGAGATATCACTAAGATGATTAGATTTCAAAGAATATAATATAGGTTGTGTCTCTACAAGTCTACATAACCCCCTCTCTCAAAAATCTTCCAAATGGCTAATGAATGCTTAGGAATTTTTAACATTATCAATGCCACTTAAGTTTGGTTTGAATAGCTTGAGCTCTTTCAATTGCATGCCTACCAATGAGGGGTATGAAAATTTGCTTACTTAACCATCCCCCCATTTTGAGCTAATTAATGCAAGCTCAAAATTATGCTTCTTTAGCTCTCTTTTCACCTTCAATATTAGTTGTTTGCTTCAACTTTTTGCATTTCTTAATATAGTTTCATTAAAAGGGTAGCTTTTGTGTCACTACTTGGTAACCTCGAATACTTTGCAATTGTTACTTTTACATCTCTAACTTCTTATCCATCATAAAATCTCAACAACAAATCCATTTAAAAAATAAATCCGTTCCACTGCCCATCTATCCCAATCTACTTGGTTGGGAGATTAACATCCAAAATTTAATTTAAATTCACAAAAAACACAGGGATTTGAAATGTAAGACAAATTACACATGAAGCTTGCTTTGGTCAATCAAAAATATCTCTCCCGAGATAATACCAAAATCAATTTGATGATGCTTAAAAGTTGTAGCCTCCCTAGTATCTTCACAAAACTATAAATCAAATATTGGTTGAAAACAAAAAATTTGAGTAAGTGTGTCATCAAATCTAATAACTTTGGAAAGTAATCATGTTTTGTTTTAGAGTTAAATCAACTGAATAATTCTTTGTGCCACTAGTTTCTTCAATGAGTTGACTTGTATAGCTTTGTCCAAGATTTTAGATGGTAATGCGATTCTTTTCTCCCAATATACTAGCACATTGGAAAAAGCCTCTTTATTTCAAATGCTCAATAGCATTTATCTATCAACAAACCGGCCAATAAGCATTAAGAAGGTTATTTTCCATTAAAACCCACAGCTATAAATTTTAAGCTTTGTTAGCAGCATAAATGTTGAATGGAATGCATAGTTCAATCTACAATATGAACTCCATTAGTACTAGGGTGGTCATCCTTTCTTACAACTCGTAGCTTCTAATGATTTGAGGGAAGCTTCGATGATTTGTATCTCATGCACTGCATAATATTTAAATTATTTTTTAATAGTCTATTTTTTAATATTTCGTGATTTTTTATTTTTTTGTCTGTGTGCTACAATAATATTTGTTGTTCTGTGATTTCCCTTGGGGATTAACCTTCAAACCTTTGGCACAGTAGTGGTCCTTACAATAATATTTATTGTTCTGCGATTTTCCTTGGGGATTAACCTTCAAACCTTTGGCACAGTAGTGGTCCTTGATACTCAAATGATTCAGGCAAGTGAAACAGGTCCATGGTAAAGGATTTGATCCCACACTTTCCAGACGAAAAAGACCGTGATGGGCATGTAAACTCAAGCACGCACCATAAATATATATTAGAACTACAAATCACATAAGAACAAAATAATTTTTTAGGATATTGCCAAGAATTAAAATTTTAAAAAATAGATTAAAGATTGAATTATAATTCCAAGGCCAAAAAGTACAAGTCTAAAATGACAAGAGAATTCAAGAAGATTCTTTTTCTTACTTCTATACTTATTAATTGTTAGAGATGTGACTAGAAAGCATCATTCCTCCATTCTTGTGCGCTGTTTGATTGATTTGGTGGTGCATTCATGACCACTTTCATAAAAACAAATCTTGATATGTCACACTTCTACGAAAACTTGCCACGTTGGTTACTACATCTACCAAAGGTATTTTTGGAAGGATATAAGAAACAAGGGATGCTCCAAATATGGAATAAGCTGTCAAACATATAAAAGATGAAAAGGAAACAATCATATGAATCCAAGTGTCCCACAATTATTACATTTCAAAACAGAAGTGGAAATGGATATCAATGAACTCAGCAGTGTGCACTGGTTGTGCACCACCAGCCGAACCAATCTGAATCGGTTACGAACCAGCTGGTTGGTACTGAACTGGCCTCCCGGTGTGATTCAGTGTCTCATTAGGGGGCTGAGGGGTCTGGACTGGTCTCGACCAACCGGCCCTGATAACATAGGAGAGACATGTACCTTGTGATTTCATGGTCCATGGGTTTCCTCATCAAAGGTGCTCCAAAGGCATTCCATATTTTATGTCTGACAAAAAATTCAGCACACATTTCCTAGTCCAGGAAGATCTTATAACATGCAATGAAAGAAACAACTTTTGAACTTGAGAGCTCCGTAAACACTGAGAAATGATTAAATTCCAACTAAATCACAGATAAGATAATACAATCTCTCTAATTAAGCTTTTAAAGATAATACAACCTTTGCTCAACCAAAAAATTAGAGCTTTTCCATCTTATATTCTATTGGATAAGAATGGATGCATGAAACAAATGTCGTATCACAAGTTATTCAATGAGAATTTTTTCTCCGTTTGCATCCATGTTTGTGTTGAGTGTCATTTTGATTCACATATCGTTATATGATATCTCATATTCTCCTTGAAGAGTTGAGGACAAAACTGATTTTTCGCAAGTTGATTGCAGAGAAACGAGTGTTTGAATATACAAACGAAAGCTGTGTATTGACTCACAAAAGTTCTTTAGTTCACCTGTTTTTCCTTGCAACATATCCTTTCCAATGCTGCAGGGTGATATTAATAATAAAAATAAGCAGCAATTGGGAGCTTATGTTTGAATCAAAGCCAATGTCAGAATGTCAGGTCATGATCCCCCTTCAAGGATTATGGACTACTTATGTCTTTTTTGATCTTTTAATGGTGGAGATTTCAAAGTCGTCGTCATCTTTGGTTTCATCTAGGTCTTCTGACTCATTATCACTACTAGATACATACACAAAAGCTCTCTTGGCTTTCACTCTTTTCCCATCCCCAGCATTATTATGATTCTTTTCATTCCCAGTCTGTTTTTGTTTTTTTGGTGAAACCCATTGTCCTGATGTGCTTTGAGGGCCCTGGGATATATACCGTTGAATACAATCGAGGATTTCCTTTCCATACTGCTCCGCTTTTCTTTTCCCTAGCACTTTCTCCACCTGCAGAGAAAATTAAATACGTCTCGTTCCTTCAAAAAAATAGCCTGCTATATCATAGGTGATTAAATTCAAATAACATCACTTATGAGGCAATAATTTACAACATACATACCTCTTCCATTGAGGTTGGTTGTTGAATACATAACATAGTAATATGTTGCGAGGACAACACAGCATGAGGGAATATGCCACCATGCTTTTGAGAAAGTTCCTTGCGGAGTTCATCAAGAATAAGTGCCAAGCCAGAACGCATATTCTTATTATCAAGAAATGCTCCCTTCTTAGCAGTTTGACTGTCAACCTTCGGTCCTTGAATCATCTCCAACTTCACCACCCTTTGTCCTGCAGGGAATCTAAGTCAGATATGCACTACAATAAAGAAAAATTATTACAATATTTGGCAAAATTGACTTTTAAGAAACAAATCTCACAAAGTCAGTAGGACTCTGGTTTCATTCAATTGTATGTGTAGAAACTCTTTTAGTCTGAATTTACACAGTAAACCCCTACAATCCATTAAGAAACATCCCTACAGATGTGGCCATGTATGATGTAACTTGGTCTTGCAGAGCACATCTTAGAAACATGGAAGCCATTATTTATTTTAACTTTTTAACAATAATAATATAAGTTTATCATTTTTTTTTTATCTTTTTTCACATTGTGCAATTATCATGGTTAGGAGTATTATCTTTAATAAATATTTCAAGCAGTCCCTCATTGGTTGTGTATCCAACAAACCTAGTTGTTTCAGCCCCACAGACTGTTTTTGGTCAATTGACCACAGTTACTGCAAAATCTAGCAGGCCTAGTGCAAATCCTGAACAGGCAACCTAAGTCTTGTGGCAACAAGAGATCAGCCATCACTATCATCTCAGTGGCTACCCTGCAGTTGTTTAGTGGTGAAATTAATCCCACAAGGGAGGCTTCCATATAGAAGATCACCAAAAGGTATTTCAGCGCTCAATGATGATGCAAGGTCTAGTGATTGAAGGAAAGGTAACAAAAGAGCCTTGAACAGGCTAAGATAAGAGTTGCCTAAAGCAGTGCTCTAGGGGGATGCATCTCCTAGGGTGAGGTGCTCGCACCTCTCACACTCCACGCACCATGCACAAGGGGACATTTGGGGAAACCTTTCCCCATGTCACCCTGGGGGGGGGGGGGGGGGCATTTTCCTAGTGGGGGGGACGTGACTCCTCAAAAAGGGTGCTTTGGGCATCCACTCTTAGAAAGGGCTAGGCATCCCCCCTTAATTTTGCTTGAAAACAATAATTTATGGGTGAGGAAGCTTAATATTCAACCTTAGGGCCTACTAATGCTATGTAATTAATGGTAATGTTAAATTCTTAAAGTAAAAATGGCATTTTCCTTTATTTTTCATTTTCATCCTTTTATTTAAAATTTTAACATTACCATGAAATCACAGAGTGTTTGAGAGTGGCTCCAACCTCATCAGACTTCATGTGGAGAAAATAGAATCTCATATTCCATTCAAAATTCAGTGGACTTAACAGTTTTCAGGATTTCAGGATTAGGGGAAAAGCAACGTTTCCATTGGGTTCTAGTATGAGGGTTTGGAACTAGCATTCAATCAAGAACACCAAGCCCAAAGTCACCCCTTTCAAGGGGGAACATGTCCCCTTCAATTTTGTCTAATAACCCTTGAAATTTAAAAAACAACATAAAAAATTAAAATTAAAACTAAAAAGAAAAATACATATCCCTAACTCACTCATTCGCTTACCAAACTTACCTTTGCTTGGTTAACCATGCAACGATCCCTGACTTACCAGTTAATTGTTGCCTCTACTCCCCCACAACACTCCTTCAATGGTCATCGTCCATTTTTAATTTTCAGTTTTAACTTTTGAGTCTTGATTCTAGATATTGATGACTTTAGACCGATTCTTTGACTTGTCACACTTTACTATTTTTGAGTTTGAGTTATATCAATTTATTATTCTAGTCTTCAGACTTCAGTGTCTACTACAATCTATTTTGCTTATTACTCGTTAGATTCTAGAATTATGAATGATGAATTTAAATTTAAAATCAATTTAGAATCTAGAATGATGAATGATGAATTTATTTTTTAAATCAATGTAGATTCTAGAATGATCAATATGGATCAATGTATTTCATTATTGAATTTGTTAATTTTAGTTAACAATCGCATGTCCTATTCTTGCAACAATAACTTCAATGTCTTTTAAATAGCCCAATGACAATTTCCAATTTAATTCCCAATAGCAATCACATTAATCATCACATTGACAGTAACTGTAGATAGAACATGAACAATAAAAGCAAAAGACAAGCCAAGACAAGAGAACACCAGAATTTGGCGAATGCTAGGGAAAAACCCCAAGATGGGGAAAACCTTTTGATCAATTCTTCTTATTATTATATCAAATGTTCAGCAAAGAGAGAGAGTACAATAAAGTAAAAATAGACTTGCCAGTAGATGATCAAAACCACAGTCCACAACAACCCTGTCAAATCTGCAATTCTGCCCTCAATCAATAGCAGTCAAATCAACCCTAACTAGTAAGTCAACAACAGTCAAAGTCTGGTCAAACTTCCCCAAAACAGCTCAGTCAAAGGAGAGAGGAACTCGGCCTCTCTTTCTGGTCAAAATCAGCCCAAAACAGTCAACAAATCTGCAGTCAAATTTGGTCAACATGAAGTCAACCTGCAATTAAACAGGCATGTGGTCAACGCAGGTCAAAGTGCCCAGATCACCTGGATTTTTGTCCCAATAAATGCAGCTTGCTGAGTCAGATTTTCCCAGAAAAATCGAAGTCAAAAGCTGCTTGAAAGTCAAAGTCAATGCTGGTCAAACCCTGGTCAAACTGTAAAAGGAAAAAAATCAAATTTTCAGCCCTGTAATTTTCTTCCTCCCTTTTGCCACACGTGTGAGAAAAATCAGCTGCCTGATAGTTTACGAACCAATCAGATGAGGAGAAAGAAGGATGTGTGAGTTGATGAGGTGCCAAATGAGGTTTGAGGTCATCCTTATTTATACAAGTAGTTGAGGGTCAAAAGACATGTTGCTTCAGTTTCATAAGCCTACATGATGATGTGGCCAACCTTGACAAATTGCATGTGTCGGCTTGACTTCAAAAACACATTTCTCCTTGTTTGATTTGGGTGATCTTTAGGTCGATTTTGGTCCTCTCAAAAAGAGGAATTCAATGCAATAATTATCTCCATCAAATGAGTTGTCCAAAGTGGAATTTGGCCCTAGTTTCCATTTTTAACACTCCCTTTCAACTAGGGAAAATTCCACTTGCCAATATCAAACCATCGATCATCATGCCATCCTATCATCATGTACCATCTCCGCATCTCGTCTCAACTTTGTTGTACACTGATATAAATAATGAAGAAGAATTGATCGAGAGTGAGTCACAAGACCTTGCCACTCTCCACTGACAAAAGTCAGTTCACATAACCAGGGGTAGAACCCCAATCGGACTTGATCCCAGATCAAGATGTTGAACACCATGCATCCTAGACATAGGGAGTACGACAATACATGATGTGTCCATCTATAGTGCTATGGTCCCTATCCTCTTTTCCCAACTCATTGGCCAAATGAGAGGTACTTCCCAAGAGTCCCAGACTACATGGGCAGGATGTAAGCTGGGGCATCCGCAGGAGAAGGTGAACCACTCATCTTGCTCATATGCCATAGGAGAAGGTGAACCACTCATCCTATGCATATATCATAAGCTATAGGGGAAGGTGAACCACTCACCCTATGCTCTCATATATCGACATGGGGTATCACAGGGGAAGGTGAACCACTCACCCTATGCTCTCATATATCGACATGGGGTATCACAGGGGAAGGTGAACCACTCACCCTATGCTCTCATATATCGACATGGGGTATCACAGGGGAAGGTGAACCACTCACCCTATGCTCTCATATATCGACATGGGGTATCACAGGGGAAGGTGAACCACTCACCCT